>OZ023169.1:29101798-29161798 GCA_963678695.2 Diplodus puntazzo
CTTCCGCACCTTAGGGGACCAGGCATTCTGTTCTGCCGCCCCTCACTTGTGGAACAGCCTACCTGACTACCTGAGGGCACCACAGACTGTTTAATGTTTTAAAAAGGGACATATAGCAGATACTATGACCGCTTAGTTGCTTTTGACTTTTAGGTGTTTTTTTTACCAATGTTTTCTCTTTTGCTGTTACTTTTCCTGTAGCACTTTGAGATCTGTTTTAATGTAAAGTGCATTACAAATTAAATATATTATTATCATTATTATTATTTTGGGCCCTTGCAGTAGCCCCACTGCCTTACTGAAATAAGGGGCACAGCATTGGCAAACCGTACCCGCGTGAACGGATGGGCCGGCGCAATGAAACAGGGGGATGGCAGTCTGACAGTCTGGTAACTAAAGAGGTCATTCACTCAACAAAATAAAGAGAAAGGTCCAACAAAGTGACTTACATGACCATGATTCATTCATTTAGAGCTTAAAAGCACGCACCTTGGACTTTGCTTCTACTTTCTTCTTCTTTTTGGTTTTCTCATCACCACTGTCCTTCTCTACCTCATCCTCTTCATAAGATGCAGCCTGACAAATGCATACACACAAACCACTTGAAGCAAGTTGCTGCAACTTTTAAATGTCTACAGACTGATTGATTCAGTTATGGAAAAGACATGTGAACAGGCAGACCCCAGCAGGAAATAAGAGTCTGGATGAGAAGTCATTTGAAAAAGACACCACTATATGTGACACAAATCTGTGTTCCAGAGTCACATTCTGTCCATGGGGTTAATGAGTGGATTGAAAGAGAAGTTAAAAGCAGGGAAAGGATGGTAGGGGTTAGATTTTCCAGCACCCACCTTTGCCTTCTTCGGAATAGGTTTGTCCTTCTTCTTGTCCTTCTTAACCTCCTGTATCAGAAGATACACAGACACGGAGAAAAATACCCAGAAGTTTAAAAGAATGCCGATTCATACATTTGTTAAAGGAGAGAAGCAGCCGCTACAAGCACCAGATTCAGAGGAGAACATTAAGCACATTAAGATGCTTTTAGGGTTCATGATTATCATGTTGTACATTTGTGCCTGCAAATTCCATATGCACTAGTATTGGGAGAATTGGCAGAAGGGCCAACTCAGTTTCTCACATGCTCCTTCTAGGAAATCATCACTCTTTTTTAACCTTTATTTATTAATTCAGGGAGGTTTCACTGAGAGTGATACTCTATTTTCCAGGTTCCACATTCACACCTGGAAAGTGCTCAGTATCATTGTGTGGTATGCTGCCTTTCCATTAACACCAATTTGGAGATATCAGAGCATAGTCATTTTGTTACACTCATTTTGTCTAGCTTAATTTAAATTCTAGTAGGTCAGTTAGAGAACTGTTCTCTAACTGACTGTTAGTCAAACAGTTAGAGCATGCACACCACACACTTATAGCCTTGTAAGTCAACCTTTATTCAACAACAGAGTCAACATGTTAATGTATGTGTAATGCATGTTATGCTGTGCAGTTTTGCATTGGCCTGGGGCCAGAAACAGCTGCATTTCCACTGGGGGGGTGGGGAAATTTAATCTGAGTCAACTCATTTCAAGTTCCTTTTTCCAAGTTTTTGTTGTTGTTTTTTTGTTTTTTTTAAATGTGGGTAAACACACAATGGAATTTTAATGGTCAGGACTAGTGTTGCACGGTAAACCGATACTAGAAAGGTACTGTGGTACCCAGCCGTTAAAAGCAATACTTTCACATTTTATTAGTATCAGTACTTTATGAACTTTGTGCGACAGCGGGTCAGCGTGTCTGTGTGTGCAGCTTCTCTCTGCTTCCTCACTGCCTGCAGCCAGAGTGGGCGTGGTTTCACGGTAACAGACATGGCTGAAAGTGGCATGAGTGCTCCTGCCGACCGTCCTAGGCTTGTTGAAAAAGCAGTCGCACGCCGACAGTATAGGCAAGCCCACAGAGACCACAAAGCCCATCTGTAAACGATCCTTTAAATCCTTAATGACCAAGGGAGCCAACACGTCCAACTTGGCGAAACATCTAGCTGACAGACATGCAGACTTGTTCAAACAGTTCAAAGAGCTGCAGGTTAGCGATAGATGTCATAAATATCCCCCGGATGGAAGTCAAGCGAGTTTTTTTTTTGTGACAAGAAAACTTCTTCCACCATCAGTGGTTCCACACATCTCTGTATGCAAACGTTCACAATGGTAACATGAACTTTATCATAACATGCGCTGGTGTTCACAAGTATGCTGATCAACAACACCACTTATAAATTATCCATTTTAAGTCAATCAGTACTAGTACACTTTTGTCAACTAGTGCAGTGCCCATAAGAAAATATGTATTCCTATAGAAAAGTGGGAGGTTAAGTAGCTTTTTCATGGATGGCCAAATGAGGCTGTGTTTGAAGGTGGGAGGTCAGGGATATTTAGGTTTGCTGTGAAATCCGATATTCCAGGGTATAATTTTGATTTTGCCATTATATTTCACCTTAAAAACTATTTACTTGGTGTCATTATTTTCAGCACAACCTCACATGTGTGACTGTACAGTTATTTTTTCATTTTGACCTACTGTATTAACACAATGGACCTAAAATCACAAAAAAAAAAACATAAAATCGAAGTAGAAAAAGTTAGATTTTTTTACTGTGAAAACCACAAATATGTTGAACAAACCATTTTTATTACTTATTACTTTATTACTCAAATATAAATTGTTGTTTGCTGAATATGTGCATACTTTTAAAAAATTTACAAAATTATGTGTAACTATTTACATTTAAATGCAGGCAATGCTCAGGTCTGCCTGAGCTCCTTCCAGCTGAATGAAGAGCTGCACTGCCTGCTCCACATTCAGCTTCTCATTGTTTTGACTCATTAAACAAAAAACCGACTCCACTACACACTAAACACACAACACCAAACACTACATAACACACTAACTATACACTCCAAACACACTAAATGTCACAAATCTCTCAATTCTCAATATCGCTGTCTGTAAACCGACCGTCGTTGCCTGTCAATCATCCTCCTGGTATCCTCCACTACAGTCAGTTTAGATGCACAGAACAGAACGGGACCGAACCGCCGGCAAAATCCCGGCCCAGCTCGCGCCGCTGCAGGTATAAATCCGCTCTCCTCAGACCCGAACAGACACGGTCCGGTCTCGTTTAGTCTCATTAATCCACAACAGTCAGTTTAGATGCACAGAACAGAATGGGACCGAACCGCCAGCTAAAGCCTGATTTATGCTTCTGCGTCGTGGCAACAGCGTAGCTACGTCGTCGACGCAGACCCCTACGCGGACCCTACGCCGTAGCCTGATGTGCGCCTCCAAAAAATCCTGACTACACGTCACGTCGAGACGCGAACAGCACTTGGTCGGACAGACCACCTCCGCAAATGTCTTCTGCGTCGCCTGCGCTTCAACATTTGTAACAGCATTTGTTGTTCAATATCCACGAGCTCCATCTCCAAAAACACCCGCTCCATCTCAGTTGCCATTGTTTACTGTCTGACCGGAAGAAAACCAAGGAATCCGATATGAACCCCCCGAAACCAAGCAACGACACAGCCACACCGGTGAATTGGCGGTGAATTGCAGAACAACGCGTTTCCTCGACGCAGAACTTCAAATGCTCAATGACGGCATAGGGTCGACGACGTAGCTACGCCGTCGCCGCGACGCAGAAGCATAAACCAGGCTTAACTCCCGGTCCAGCTTGCACCGCCACAGGTATAAATCCGCTTGTTTCTTAACGTATGTTGTAGGCTTGAGATCTGCAGTCATTGGCTCTGGTGCGCATGTGTATACGGTGTGCAGTGATTGGCTCTGGTGCGCACGTGACTGGTGGCTCCGGTGGACAATGCTCCCGAACTTGTGAAGCATTTATGAAATAATTTATTCGCGGTATCATTGCAGTCCAAACAAATGCGAAGTCGCACACCATTGAACCAAACAGCAGCCATGTTGAAACTCTCAGGTTATTCTGATCCTGATCCGCAGAGATATTTGAGGCATACACACACACAGACAGACAGAGATCATTTGCTTTTATAGAGAGATAATTCATAATATATATTGTAATTTATATTATTAGAAAATGATCTGATTAGAGCACAGACCTCCACCAGGTCTGGGTCATTTGTGTTTTACTTTAGTGCACTAATGTAGTTTGCAGGCTAATATTCCAGGGTTTTAACTTTATCAACATGAAATACAAATTATAAATTACAAATTTCCCCTTTGTGGGACGAATAAAGTATTATCCTATTTTATGAATTGCCAGACTTACAGTTAATGTCATTTATGTTCATTATTTTTTATGCTAAATGAAATTGTAGTTAATGTGCTGTTAATTTTTTTTCTACTACAAGCACTGAGCTTTTAATGTGAAATCAGGTTATTTAATGATCTCTGGGAGCAAACAAGACAAATAACAAAACAAGAAGACACTTGTCTTCTTGGATACAGAGATGCTTGTAACCACATTGACAGCCAAGTTACCTATCAAACTGAAATAAATAATAACTAGAACGGCAAGCAGTTCTGAACGGGGGGCCAAGCCCCCTCGCGCGACTTGGACCCCGTGCACCGCAGAGTCCACGGAAGTTGACTATATAGATATAAACTATATAGATATAAGATATAAACTTCCCATATTTTTAGCACCCCCTAGTGGACAAAATCCACGAACTTCGGCTCATCCCTTCCCAGTGTCGTGGCAACCAAGGATCTCAAATTTGGTGTTAATAGCATTTTGTTTGATCGAGGTATCAAACAGTTTCCATTTTTATAGCCAACTACAGAAATTTGTTCGCTAATAATTTGTGCATTTTTTGACCGAGCAAAATTCTTTTGATAGCTTTAGATCAGGTCGAGCTGAAGAGTGGACGTGCCAAGTTTCACACAGATCGGACAAAATCCCACGGAGGAGTTTGAAAAAGTAAGTTTTGCATATGTGGCTATTTAGCGAACGAAATGTGTAGCAGAAGTGGGCGTGTCCTATGTCAGAAAACCCAGCTCTATTCAGGGAACATATGGATATAAGGTTTGGGAACGTCTTATTTTAAATGTGGAAGTTACAGGCAAAAATGCGATTGCATCCATTATAGCGCCACCTAGTAAAGTACATGTGCAATTTTTGGTATGGAAGAACTGTGTCCTATTCTATCTGTACCATATAAATTTCAAAGCTCTCAGCATAATATTTTGGCTGAAATTAATGTTTGCTGTTTATCTTGTAATAAGCCACGCCCACATTGAGCAGTCACGACCACCTTCAAGACATGGCCTCAGGATTGGCCCTACATCATACCGACTAAATTTCGTAAAAATGGGTGTAGCCGTTCAAGAGATATAAACTTCCCATATTTTTAGCGCCCCTTAGTGGCCAAAATTCACCAAATTCGGCTCATCCCTTCCCAGTGTCATGGCAACCAAGGATCTCAAATTTGGTGTTAATAGCATTTAGTTTGACCGAGATATCAAACAGTTTACATGTTTGTAGCTAGCTACAGAAATTTGTTCGTGAATAATTAGCGCATTTTCTGACCGAGCAAAATTCTTTTGATAACTTTAGATCAGATCCAGCTGAAGAGTGTACGTGCCAAGTTTCACGCAGATCGGACAAAATCCCAAGGAGGAGTTTGAAAAAGTAGGTTTTCCAGTTTTTGCGATTTAGCGAAAAAACTTTCTAACCGGAAGTGGGCGTGGCCGATCGCAAAGTGATTCAGCTCCATTCAGGGAATCTGGGGATACAAGGTTTTTGAATGTGCAACACACGGTGTGGGAGTTATAGGCAAAAATGTGTTGCCGTAAGTTATAGCGCCCCCTGCAGACGGATATATGTAGTTTTTTGTGTCTGAGATATTCGCAGGAGTCTGGACCAACCCTCCAAATCGCACCGCCCTCCCTTGCATGGTTTAGCCTGCAGCACCACTTTTAGCCGGGGAAAAATTAAATGGCTAGAACTGCAAGCAGTTATGAACGGGGGCCAAGCCCACCCACGCGACTTGGACCCCGCGCACCACAGAGCCCATGGAAGTTGGCCCCAAAGGATGACGGCTCGGGACAAAAGTTAGGACACAGGCCAACGTCTGAGCCGTGGTACTCGCTGTAATGGGAAGTGCACTGGAAGTGCAAAAGGCTGAATGTGTGCCGATTTGGGTTTGTTGTTATAAGCCACGCCCACATTGACCAGTCATGACCACCTACAAGATATGTCCCCAGGATTGGCCCTACATCATACGACCAAATTTCGTAAAAATCGGTGTAGCCGTTCGAGAAATAAACTTCCTATATTTTTAGCGCCCCTAAGTGGCCAAAATTCGGCTCAACCCTTCCCAGTGTCATGGCAACCAAGGATCTCAAATTTGGTGTTAATATTAGTTTGACCGAGATATCAAACAGCTTACATTTTTATAGCTAGCTACAGAAATTTGTTCGTTAATAATTTGCACATTTTTTGACCAAACAAAATTCTTTTGATAACTTTAGATCAGGTCCAGCTGAAGAGTGTACGTGCCAAGTTTCATGCAGATCGGACAAAATCCCAAGGAGGAGTTCGAAAAAGTAGGTTTAGCATATGTGGCGATTTAGCGAACGAAATGTGCAGCAGAAGTGGGCATGTCCTATGTCAGAAAACCCAGCTCTATTCAGGGAACATATGGATATAAGGTTTGCGAATGTGTTATTTTAAATGTGGAAGTTACAGGCAAAAACGCGATTGCATCCATTATAGCGCCACCTAGTGGAGTTCATGTGCAATATTTGGTATGGAAGAACTGTGTCCTATTCTATCTGTACCATATAAATTTCAAAGCTCTCAGCATAATATTTTGGCTGAAATTAATGTTTGCTGTTTATCTTGTAATAAGCCACGCCCACATTGAGCAGTCATGACCACCTTCAAGACATGGCCTCAGGATTGGCCCTACATCATACCGACCAAATTTCATCAAAATCGGTGTAGCCGTTCAAGAGATATAAACTTCCCATATTTTTAGCGCCCCCTAGTGGCCAAAATTCACCAAATTGGGCTCATCCCTTCCCAGTGTCATGGCAACCAAGGATCTCAAATTTGGTGTTAACAGCATTTAGTTTGACCGAGATATCAAACAGTTTACATTTTTATAGCTAGCTACAGAAATTTGTTCGTGAATAATTAGCGCATTTTTTGACCGAGCAAAATTCTTTTGATATCTTTCGATCAGATCCAGCTGAGGAGTGTACGTGGCAAGTTTCACGCAGATCGGACAAAATCCCAAGGAGGAGTTCGAAAAAGTAGGTTTTCCAGTTTTTGCGAAAAAACCTTCTAACCGGAAGTGGGCGTCGCCAATCACAAAGTGATTCAGCTCCATTCAGGGAATCTGGGGATACAAGGTTTTTGAATGTGCGACACACAGTTTGGGAGTTATAGGCAAAAACATATTTTCCTCTGTTATAGCGCCCCCTGCAGGCAGATATATGTAGTTTTTTGTGTCAGATATTCGCAGGAGTCTGGACCAACCCTCCAAATTGCACCGCCCTCCCTTGCACCGTTTAGGCTGCAGCACCACTTTTAGACGGAGAAAAATAAAAATAAAAATCTTTACAATTACAATAGGGTTCCTAGCACCGCTGGTCCTATCTAAACTGATTGTTGTGGATTAATGAGACTAAACGAGTCTGTTCGGGTCTGAGGAGATGCGGAGACGCGCGGACAACAAAGTGAAATCGGAATCTGTGGATGTTCGTGTGTAGCTAGCTGCTAGCCAACCTACACGGCCCACCTACCGAGCCGATGGACCGGACGCACCGGCACGTTCAAAACCGGACTTAGGGTAAATAATGTCCGCCACGCTTTTTCGCGAACATTGCCGTCACGTTTGCTTTGTGTCTGGTGCAGAAGAAACGGTAAAAACGGGCTTTTGTCATGAAAGTGTCCAAGCAGCAAGTTTGGTTGTTGAGGAACAGGAAGTTGTGGGAGGGACGTCGGCGGATGATTGACAAGCAACGACGGTCGGTGTACAGACAGTGATATTGAGAGTTGAGAGATTTGTGACATTTAGCGTGTTTGGAGTGTATAGTTAGTGTGTTATGTAGTGTTTGGTGTAGTGTGTTTTGTGTGTAGTGGAGTCGTTTTTTTTGTTTAATGAGTCAAAACAGGAGAAGCTGAATGTGGGGCAGGCAGTGAAGCTCTTCATTCAGCTGGAAGAAGCTCAGGCAGACCTGAGCATTGCCTGCATTTAAATGCAAATAGTTACACATAACTTTGGATATTTTTTAAATGTATGCACATATTCAGCAAACAACAATTTATATTTGCATTATAAGTAATAAAAATGGTTTGTTAAACATATTTGTGGTTTTCACAGTAACAAAAATCTAACTTTTTCTACTCGGATTTTATGCTTTTTTTGTGATTTTAGGTCCATTGTGTTAATACAGTATGTCAAAATGAAAAAATAACTGTACAGTCACACATGTGAGGATGTGCTGAAAATAATGACACCAAGTAAATAGTTTTTAAGGTGAAATATAATGGCAAAATCAAAAATAGTCCAAAACGGCCAATTATACCCTGGAATATCAGATTTCACAGCAAACCTAAATATCCCTGACGTTCCACCTTCAAATACAGCCTCATTTGGCCATCCATGAAAAAGCTTCTTAACCTCCCACTTTTCTATAGGAATACATATTTTCTTACGGGCACTGCACTAGTAATAATAATAGCAATAGTATTGAAACATAAGCATAATTTATCCATCTCTGCCCCCCACCCCAAACAGACAAACAGGCACAAGCACAACCTACAACCAGCAAGTTGAGGCAGCCTTCCCTTCCAGCTCTGTTTGATAGCGACAGAAAGTACCATTAAGACTAAAAAGATGCAAAAAGCCTGTGCAAAGCAGTAGCTGAGTTTATTTGTCTTGATCAGGTGCCAATATATACAGTTGAGAAAAGTGGATTTCGGAACCTTGTGCAGCAGCTGGACAGAAACTATGACATGCCTGGGAGAAATTATTTCATGTATAGTGAAATACCAAAGCTGTACACTGAGACCAGGAATGTTATTCAGGCAGAACTTGCACACACCATCCTTCCTTCGCCTGCACTACAGACATCTGGGCGTGCAGGGCAGTCGATCCATGCATGGCAATCACAATCCAGTGTATAAGTGA
This sequence comes from Diplodus puntazzo, assembly GCA_963678695.2. Lineage (NCBI taxonomy): Eukaryota > Metazoa > Chordata > Actinopteri > Spariformes > Sparidae > Diplodus > Diplodus puntazzo. The sequence continues at coordinate 29,110,972 of OZ023169.1, forward strand.
ATCCTGGTAAACAGGATTTAGGATGTTCAGCTGTATATTCAGATCACACATTAGATAGAGATTGTGTCTGAGAAATGGGGACTGAACCTGTCAAACATGGCCAGGATAACCATGGACAATGCCTCTAACACAAAAAAGCATTTGAAAGCTACACCTGGATACCATTTTTTCAGCCATAACCTTCATCTGACTGTAGGCAAGGCTTTAAGCCTGGACCGTGTCTCAGCATGCTTGACCAGACTCCAAAAAACTGTGTCTGGAACTCCACCTTTGAGATGGTGGACAGATTCTGTATACAGCAACAAGCTGTCTGAAAAAAAAAAAAAAAAAAAAAAAAACAAAAAAAAAAAAACAAAATAAAATAGATAATAAAAAAATAACAACAATAATATATATATATATATATATATATATATATATATATATATATATATATATATATATATATATATATATATATATATATATGAGGGTACTAGTACGAGCTCTACAGGGCATTATAAATCTGACTCCATTGGCTATCATATTGTTTTGTTTTGTTGTCCTCTAACATTGATCTTTCAATACACAGGTCATCAAGGCCTTCCAATTTTCTATTGAGGGTGCTTCCTTATTCTTCCAGTTTAGCACTATTAGTTTTTTAAGAATAAGAGAAGAAAAAAGTAATTGCCAACTTGTCGGATATCTCATCCCCTCAATATCTTGAAAGATACACCTTCTTGGAGAGAATACAATTGTTCTGTTGGTATATTTACATAACCAACTCTCTATACTCCCCCAAATCTTCTTAATACTTTTGCAATACCACAAGGCATGCATGAGGGAATCACTATATCGGTTGCACTTTAGACATATATCTGAAGCTGTGTTATCAAATTTGCTAATTTTATCTCGAGTATAGTATACTCTTGTCATTACCTTAAACTGTATTAGGCGCAAATTTTCATTAGTGGTTAATTTATATGTTAGTGACAAGCATTCTTTCCATTTTTCTTTGACTTCAGCGCCGAGGTCTTCAATCCACTTACTATATATTTTCTCTAATAATGTATCACTGTTTTCCGAGCTTATCAGCAAATTGTACATAAAACCAATCAGTCCCCTTTTTTTGGCGGGATTGAAGATATTGCATACTTCAAAACTGGAATTCTTTCCCAAGTCAAAATTGCAGATAATCCAGTTTTTCAGTTGCATATATCTAAAAAATTCTGTATCTTTTAGATTATGTTTACTTTTTAAATCGCTGAAAGGTACCACAGTGTTGTATTTTATGACATCTGACAGCCTCTGAATTCCACTTTTTATCCATGTTTCCCAGTGTAATGGCATGCCCTGTATATTAATTGATGGATTATTCCATATTGCTATGTGCCTGGGAAGCCTTATTTCTTGATGAAGATTTTTTTTAATTTTATTCCAGGCTATTAATGTGCTATTAATGACAAAATTTGTTGATTTAACGTTGTTCTTCGAAAATAGTGCGAACAGTAAACTATTGCCCTGTAATTGATTATTTTCTATGTCTATCCATGGGTCCTCATTTGTTTTATTTATTATACGATCAATATAAAATGCCTGGGCTGCTACCTGATATAACTCTAGGTTGGGGAGGTTAAGACCTCCTTCTGCTCTTGGATAATACAAAAGTTTTCTTTTCAATCTACTTGCTTTATTTGACCAAATAAACGAAGAAATTATTGAATTTACCTCTTTAAAGAAGGTTTTAGGAGGCGTTATAGGAATAGTTTGGAATTTAAATAGGAATTTTGGTAGCCACATCATCTTAAAGAGGTTTATTCTTCCTATTAAATTAATCTTCAAATCTTGCCACTTCCTTACATCTTTTTTAAATTCTTTCACAAGTGGAAGAAAATTATCTTTGTACAACTGGGTCTTGTCATCACTAATGTAAATTCCGAGGTATTTCATTTTTTTTTCTGTATCTGAAATTGTGTACACTTCTCCAAGTCCTTTTTACAAGGGCCTATGGCCAACAGCTCCGTTTTTGCGATGTTCATTTTATAACCTGAAATCTCTGAAAATATTATTATTTTCATTACATGTGGAACTGAGGTGATTGCATTGCTTAAATAAAGCAATAGATCATCCGCAAATAAACTTAGTTTAAACTGTTTCTTACCAATCTCAATACCTCTCATTTCTTTTGTCTCTCTAATTTTTTGAGCCAAGGGTTCAATTGCCAATGCAAACAATGATGGTGAGAGAGGACAGCCTTGGGCAGTACCTCTAGTTAATGAGAAAGGTTTTGATAGAATTCCGTTTGTAAATACATGTGCTTTAGGCGCCTTATACAGGGTTCTAATCATATTTATAAAACTAGCTGGGAAGTTGTATACCTCTAATACCTTGAACAAGTAGGACCATTCTATTCTATCGAAGGCCTTCTCCGCATCCACCGACATTAATGTTAAATCTATTTTATATTTCTTTGCATATTGGGTGAGAGAAAGGCATGTACTGGTATTAGTTCTTAGATCCCTATGCTGTATAAAACCAGCTTGGTCGTAATGAATTAGGCTTGGTAAGATCTTTACTAGTCTGTTATTCAGAATTTTAGTTATGATCTTCTTATCACAATTTATTAAACTTATTGGCCTATAATCAGAAGGTGATTCGCAAGTCTTACTTGGTTTTGGTATAACAAATATAGTCGCTTGATACATTGTTTCAGGAAGATTCTTATTTTGTTGCACTGATTTAACCACTTCCGTGAAGAAGGAATCAATTTTTGCCCAGAAATTAGTATAAAATTCTATAGGAAAACCGTCCATTCCTGGAGCTTTTTTGAGGGGAAAGTTCTTTATAGCTGATAGTATTTCTAAATTGGTTATGTCCTTGCTGAGATCTTCAATTTGTTCAAGAGAAAGGCATTTAAGGTTAATAGACTTCAAGAAAGGGAGAGAGTCCTTGTCTTTTATTTCAGATGTATATAAGTTTACATAAAATGATCTAAATTCATCGTTTATAGCCTGGTTATTTATGTTGGCTCTGTTTGACATTACATCTCTTAGGACTATAGGTTGCCTTTTTAAAACTTTCTTTATTAAGGAAGTCAAGTGTCTACCTGATTTATTTGCAGCTGTGTAATTTATTTTGTTAGAGTTGTACTTAAAGTCCTTCGCTTTTTTAATTAACAGATTATCCAGTTTTAGTTTAGCTTCCTGTAATTCTTTATAAATTCTATCATTTGTTTGGGTCTTGTGTACTTTCTGGAGTAGTTCTATCTCTTCTCTCGCTTTTCCCAATTCTTTATCAAAATCTGCTTTCTTCTTTGACGCATATCCAATCATAACTCCTCTTAGATATGCCTTAAAGGTATCCCAAATTATATCAATACCTGGTCTATCCTGGGGGTTCCCACTTGTCATATTTGTTTCTATAAATAGATCTATGTGGCTATTGACATATTTGAGAAAGTCAGTATCGATTAGAAATTTCCTGTTCATCCTCCAGATCTGATGGGACATTTTATTTTCTTTTGGAGACAACTTACATGTCACTATAGCATGATCAGATATTACAATGTCATTGATTTTACTTGTTACTACTCTATCTAGTTCAGACCCAGAAATAAACAAATAATCAATTCGACTGTAGCTATTCTGTGCATGTGAAAAGTAGGTGTAATCCGTTGTATTAGGGTGTAAGGTCCTCCATACGTCCTGAAGGTCAATAACTGATAAGAAATTTAGGAGTTTATTTGGTGGGTTTGCCTTTCTAGTTGTTGTTGAGCTATCCTTTGAGCTAAAAATGTTATTTAAATCTCTCCCGAATATAATGACCCCAGTTGGCGCACTGTCTAAAACTGTCTGTATCTTGTCTAAAAAAGACATATCAGATATAGGAGGTTTATAAATATTGACAAGAGTATACATCTCTCCAAACAGTTCACATCTAACTACTAAATACCTGCCATATATATCTGGATGTTGTGAAATTAATTTGAAAGGTAGCCTTTTATTTATTAAAATGCCCACCCCTCTGCTCCTAGATGTAAGGGATGCTTCAAAGGCTTCCCCAACCCATTGTCTCTTAAGGTACTCTATCTGGCCTGTTTTAAAATGAAGCTCCTGAAGAAAGACAATGTCTGAGGATAATTTTCCTAAATGGTATAGGACTTTATGCTTTTTAGTACCTTCCTGTAGCCTGTTTACATTCCAAGTCGCAATTTGTATTATATTCGGAAGGATTTGAGCAATACTTTTATGAGCCATAAAGTAGTAACCGGATTAATGGTCTCGATAATGCTCTTCCAGCTACATTCAGTAGTAGAACCCAAAATAAAATAATCAAACAAAAAACTATGACAAACCCATACTTAAACAACCTTTCATACTCAAACACACATACATGTATTTCTCTGCCCTCCCCTATCCCCTTACAAACCCTGAACCTACACCTTCCTAAGGCTCCATCCTTTAGGAGCATGCTTTACTAAAAGGTTTAATTGCCCCCTCCTTTGCGTTGGGCCATGATCTTCACATTCTATAATCGAAATTAATTGTACATAATAACTCTAGGTCAACTTAGTACATATTTTCTTCTTGGAACCAGGAGAGAAAAAAAATAAATAAATAAATAAAATGGAAAAGGAAAAGAAGAAAGGACACATTTGGCATACACTGCCCCGCTCAAAAAATGTACATAAATCTGGTATATCAACTTAATGTTCCTGGTACCTTATTAAACCACATCGTACTTGGGTTAATGCAAAACCAACCACCCCCCTCTACCCCCCCAGACCCACATTCAATAAAGGTGATCCCCTCCCATGCACATCCACACATACATGCTCCTACATACCTGCTCCCCCCTCCTCCCACACAGCACATACACACAGGGCCGAGCCCTCATCGCTCTCATTATCATACACACACACACACACACACACACACACACACACACACCTACATGAACAAGAGAGAGAGAGAGAGAGAGAGAAGCCTCCAAGATCACAGGCTAACCAGATAAGAAGATAGAAAGAGAAACAGGAAAAGAAGTAGAGAAGAAACATAAATAATAAAGAAATAAGGAATACATAGTTAGCAGTTCTCTCATCTTATTACAAGTTAACTCATATATCAGTTCATTCCTTTCGGTATCTTGTATTTCCATATTAATTTGGTAGGCAAAAACACCAACCACAACTGAAAAACTGGATAAGTGTCCGTGTCTCTATAGTTGTCCCTTTTTTTTTTTTTCTTCTTCCTTCTTCCCTTCTCTTCTATCCGTTAAGTGACAGGGGCGGGAAGCGTCTCAAGGGGAACCCACATGTGGGGAAAAAATGTAAATAAAGCAAAAATATCATACATTTGTTGATTAAAGAAAGTTCAGTTTTTTTTCGCCCATCGTGGGTTTCCCCAATTGTGGGAATGAGTGTGAGAGAGAAAGGATGAAAAAGGAAAAGTTCAGTTCAAATCCATCTCTTCGCTCACTGAGCTACTCCTCAATTCCTTAATTGGTCGGCCCTATCTCCCAGTTTAATCGTTGGATACCTTTTGCATAGTTCACTTTTTGCTTCGCAGACGGTGGTAAATCTTAGTTCTTCTTTTCCAATCGTGACCAGGAGAACTGCTGGATGTCTCATCTTGGTTTTAATATTTAGCTCATGTAACTTTTCCCTCAGAGGCCAGAATGCATCGCGTTTCTTCCTTAATTGCACAGAAATATCAGAAATGAGTCTGTACTTACAGGATTTCGGCTCGGTGACCTCTGTTGTATTAGCCTGGTTTGCTCTGCTTGCATTGATGGCTTTCAGAATTTGTAACTTCGTTTGGAAATGCTGGACCCGGAACAATATGCCTCGTGGATAGTGTGTCTTCTGATAGAGAGGGCCCAGTCGATGCGCCTTCTCAATATCCGTCTCCTGTAGTGTTAAACCCCATTCAGTCTCGATTAGGTCCACCAAAAAAGGAATAATCCCCTTGGCGTTTTCTTTCGACTCCGGCACATTCAGAAGTTTGAGGTTTTTCTCTCGCTGTCGGTTCTCCAGTGTGTCGATATATTCCAACGCTTGATCGAGATTTCTTTGTAGCTCATCAATGCGTCCCCTCTGTGCGCTTAATTGGGTGGCGTGGTTATGCATTTCTCCGTTAAGCAAACCAAGTTTATCATCAATTGAGTCCACTCTCGTCGATAGAGACGACACGAGGGAGTTTGTCGCTGTTTGCAATGCCAGAACCTTATCAAGTTTACTATCCAGTTCATCAAACCTTGCTGCGTTTGTCGGCATTTCTGCAGATTGGGATCTTGTGTACATGCACACCTGCGTCTTTGTTTGTTGCACCTTAGGCTGCCGGTCCCGCTCTGTCTTCTCCCCCGTTGTGTAGTTGGCTGGGATTACAATTCACTGTACTGTTGATTTATGGCTTTGCATTTCTGCTTACACTTTTTGAACATAAAGCAACGTTTTTAGATCAAAAAAGCCCTACGCGATAAGGAGCTCTTAACCTCTCCGACCTCTCACCTCGCGCATGCTCAGTCCACCCACTCCAGGCTGAGACAGAGACACCAATCTTATATTTTTTTTTTTTTTTTTTTTAATTATTATTATTATTATTTTTTGTCGGGTGTATGAATGTGTAAGTGTGTCAGGTTTTGAATGTGTACCAGCATTTAGATAGAAGCTCTGGGGGCCCCTTTTCTCAAGAGACTTCTTGTGTACTTGGGGTATTCAGCTCTATCGAGTGCGGGTGGGTGGGTTAAGGGGTGTGGGGTGGGATAGGTAGGGTGGAGGGAAGGGTGGGTTGAGTGGGGGGAGGTGGGGTGGTAAGGGTGGGTCTGTATAATCAATTATCATTATGGAAGAAAGCACTGAACATAAGAAAGGTAACTTTGAATTTGATGAAATTTTGATTAAACTCTGATGTCGCTTTGATGTACTTCCTGGTACCTAACTATGATGACCCACAGAAATGAATGAAATTAATAAAATAAAATTATAAAATAAAATTATAAAAAAAAAAAAAAAAAAAAAAGCAAGAAGCTGTCTGTGCTGCTTTGGCTAAAAATCGTAAGAAGTGGCACATGATGCCTAAAAACTCAGACGTGACAACCCTAGAAACTATTAGAGAGGTCTTTGGCCCACTAAGCAGCTTCACAGATGCATTGAGTGGAGAGAAGGACCCCACATTGTCTTCTGTGCTGCCCCTGAAATGGAAAATATTTCCCTGTCTGACAGTGAAGGATGGAGAGAGCATTCTTTCACATGATATGAAAGACAAAATAAGAACAGACTTCACACCAAGATATGAAAGCAGACTGCTGGACACTCTCCTCAACACTGCGACATTCCTTGACCCAAGATTTAAGGACACTTTCGTTACCAGTGAGGAAGAGGTGAAGGCAATACTGTTGCAGAAATGTGATGAAGCTCCACAGCAGGTCGAAGCAGCAGAGCAGCAGCAACGGGAAGATCAAGGAGGGGCAAAAAAAAGAAAAACAGATTTGAAAAGTCTGCTGTCCACCATCAAGTTTGAGAAGAGGGAGGAGGCAGGTGGGGCTGAGGGCAGGGTGGGACACTCCACATCCCGTGCTGACCAACTTGCATGTGAATTCTTGTTGTACAAACAAATGAAAGAGATAAGTGCTTCTGTAGACCCTCTCACTTGGTGGAAGAACCATGCAACCACCCTGCCAACTCTTGCACATTTTGCCGGAAAGTATACTGTGCATTCCAGCATCAAGCTGCGCTTCAGAACGAGTGTTCAGCACATCAGGCTTCACGAAAAGAAACTTAAATTGGCCAAAGAACTGTCCAGAAAACAACAAACATGTCCTGGTTTTCATATGTCCATGTTCTGTGACAAATCTTTTTATTTTTATTATTTAAACAGCTGCATAATCATTTCATTGTTGTTATAACAGGTTAAGTAGCCATAAAGCTCAGCAGCTTTTACAAAAATACATTTTTTTATTTTGACTTTTTAAGTCTTTTAATTAATAAAAAGAAATAAATCATTTTAAGTTCCACATTCTGTCATCTAATATTTTATTCCATTACTTTTGATGATGTTTTAGTATTCCGCCGTGGTATCGTTTCAGTATCGGTATCGAGATATTTTAGGCAGGTATCGTACCGAAGTCATAATTTTGGTATCGTAACGAAGTCATAATTTTAGTATCGCGACAACACTAGTCAGGACAGATGTGGGTTCTTGATGAACTTCTGCAAATGACAGAAACAAGTGACAGATGCAAACTTCAATAAAACACTAATGTGGACCTACAAGCTCCAGAAAAAAAGACTCCAACTTTTCATGTCAGCAGTTACAACAGGTAGCATCATTTACATTCTAAGAAGGAAGTACACTGCACACTAATGCTGTTTTTTTGTGGTATTTAAGCTACTTGAAAGTCAGCACTCTACCTTTATTGCTGGTTTATCTTCTTCATCTAAATCATCCTCCTCATCCTCGTCCTCATCATCGCTCTGGCCCTGGCTGAGAGCAGCAAAGATGTTTCCACCCTAAGGACACCAGACATGCTTTAATTTCCGATACGCTAAAGGTCAGAAATGTAGAGGTGAAGCACAACAGAGTCTGATGACAAACCTTATTCTTTTTTCCTTTACTGGGGATGATGGCTGTTGAAAGTAAAGACGGAACACAGATAAATGGCTGTAATACTAGAGAATAAAAATGACTAAAATGCGAGGATCAGTCTTGAAATATCAGACCTGGTTCATCTTCTTCATCACTTGCTTGCACAGAAAGCTTTTTCAGTTTCAGCATGACATCCTCCTCCTCATCATCCTCATCTACATCTCCACCTTTTCCTTTCCGCCGGTCTTTCTTCTTTTTCTGAGGCTGAAAAGTAAAATAATTAATATCAGTCAAGGGCGCTTAATAGCAGACTCTGGATATTGGCCTATATTGCACAACAGATATATGAATTTCCAAATATCTTGATATCTGGTGTGTCCCTTTTGCTTTAATGATAGTGTGCACTCGAGCTGGATGGATTCATGTTTTTGCACAGGCCTGCCGACCCATGTTATCTCAGCATGATCTCACAGTGTTCCACAAAGCTTCTTGTGATGTCACAGATTGTTTGGCTTTCTCTGTCTTAAAGTGCCCCCATAAATGTTGAATGGGGCTGAGTTCAGGTGACTGTGGAGGACAGTCCTTGACCGTCAGGACTCTTTGGTCTTCAAATAGTTCTGTCAAAGCTTTGATGAATGTTTGGGCTCATTATCCTGCTGCAATATCAGTCCTTCTCTCAGTGCTTTCCACAGGGGCCGATTACACATTTAAGTACAGCCAGATACTTTATTGGCTTTATTTAGTGTTGATTCCAATAAAATGTATGATTACCAGAGTGTGCATATAAGCCTTCGCTTCAAAGCAATGCAAGCATTGTGATGGAGAAAAGTTATGTCCCTGCTTCAGTCCCAAGCTGTCTCCTAGAAATTACATTTGTATATTAATGAACTGTCAAATCATTCGGGGATAACATGAGTCAGCAGGTTGGCCAAACCTGTGGGATCAATCAATATCTAGTTTTGCAAATGTACACTCAAAAATAGAACAGATATTGGCTTCAACCCCCCAAAAAATCCAGTATCTACTCAGGACTGTTAAACCACAGTCATTGTGTTAGTCACAGAACTACTTCAGAGCGAAGATTACCTGTTTTCCTCGTGTGTCTTTCACAGCCGCCTCATCTGCCTTTTCAGGTATGCTTTCTGTGGCGAGTTCCTCAAAGAACTAGAGAAGAACAATCACACAACAAGCATTTTGTCACAGAGATGAAAAGAAAATATCAGCTGTGAAGAAACTAAATACTTAGAAACTAAACAATGAGCAATTGCGCATACTCACGCTCTTCTTTCCTGTTTTGTCTTTCTTCCCCTTTTTCACAGTTTTATCTGTTAAATAAAGATTTTTAATTTCACAAAAACTCAGTTTCTCAATAAACAGAATTAATAGGACAAGGTAAAATACACCCCATTACAATGACCATTTATAATATTTGGTGTAAAATGAGTTGCAGTAGTCAAAGGCTGAAAACTGTTGGGGCATATCATTCCAAAGAATGATCTGTGAGGAAAGGATGAAGCTCTTCTGTAGGCTCCCGTTGCCATTCATTTGTCACCCATCTGTGAGATAGTGGTCCTTCATTGGTCACTCGGTTGGGATTTGAACACCCTCAAACATGAGGTGAGCACTTTTAACATCCTCGTTATTGTTTCACTTCATCTGTGTGCTACAGTTACACACAGTCAAGGCTATAGAGTAATGGCTAGAGTCCGAATAGCACCTCATTTTGCTTTCAAACTCAGACGAAAATTTCACATTATTCCAGATAACACGTCAGTGCCTGTCGTAGTATTGCATCACCTTCATGAGCCGACAGAGAGCCGCGCTCGCCTGAATTCACAGAAACATGGAGCCGCTCACTCTTCATTTTGAATCACGTTGTAACATTATACTGATGCTGTCACAGTCACTTCTGCCGGCCAAATGGCTCCGTCAATGTACTGTAGCGTTAACGTTATACCAAACTTAATTCACAAATCACGTCACAGCAATGTCACATGATTTTTTTTTGACAATAGTTTTTTCTCCATTCCAAGCAGTAACGTTACATTCTATTGGCAGCAGTTATCTAAATTAACGTTAGATGCTAATCTAACGCTGTTGGTCCGCCTCCTCATGACAGGGTGGCATTTTATCTACTACACTTCCTCCAATGTTAGCGTTAAAGGCCCAATGTATCTAACGTTAGCTAGCTAATGAGCATTTCAGTTAAGTTATACAAGTTGAGGCTGTAATGGAATGACTGCCCTCGCATGATTCCACGTTAATCCGAACTGATCAGAAGCTGCTTGAGATTCATGAGCTAAAGTCGTGTAAAACTAAATAGACGCCGTTTCCGATAAAGCAGTTAAAGTGTAAAAATACAAGATTTTCAATGGAGTTTGGCATAAATGAAACCTTCTCTGGACTACTGCTAGATGAACGCGAACCAGCCGTGACGCTACTGGCTAGCTTCTCACTAAACATCAACGTTATCTTACCTGCTGCAGGGGCCGTCACTTCATCGCCCACCCACTCTGCTTCCTCTTTCACTTTCTTGGGCATTTTGCTGCTTTAACTGCAAACTAATGGAAATAAAGTAGCTAAGAGGGTGCCCTTTTTTTATCCAGTAAGATTTACATGAGCTAGACACATGTCCTGTGGCCTTACGACGCGATGATGATGCACATGCTGGGTCACCAACAAAGTTTCATTCTTCTTCTTTATCGATGGATGACGGCAGCTGCCATCCTTATTGTTGCATTACTGCCCCCTCCTGGAGTAAACTGTGTGCTACACTGCGCTGTTCGTCAGAGACTTCCCATCAGTCCTATTCTGACTTGAGGCTATAACCAAATATCTTATGACTTGTCGCTCTAACAAGCACATACTCCCATTCTCAAAGGTGCTTGAAATGTTTTTAATGAAATATTCAAAGATTCATAATTCTTCAAGAAGAAAAACATCTGAACATTTCTTCTAACTTGGACAACATTTCCTCTTTTCTCCTCGTCAACTATTGGATATATTTTTGAGTCAGCCAACCAAAAAGTGCTCCAGGTCTACTGGGAGTTTGGCTGGAGAGGATATGCAGCAGCAAAAGACCTGGAAGCATTGAAGAGTTCTGTCCAACTGTGATAGCATCTATAATCCCTGTGGTTTGTAGGAACGCTTCTGGTGGGGATCATATAAATTACATATCTATAGACAGTCTGTTCCCTACCGTAATCACCGATCAGCGCAGCCTCAGTTTGGAGGAGCAGAGAGCCGCTCCAGCCCAGACGCTCAGCTTTGTACTGCAGTAAGTGCCGGCCCTGAGTAATTTGGTGCCCTAGGCAAGATCTTCGCTGGCGCCCCCTTGCATCGCAGTCAATTTCACAATCACACAGAAAACTGCATGTATGTATTCAAGATTTTATTTCTTTTAAGTCAAAAATATCACACCAAATAAAAACTTAAGAAAGAAACAAGTGATAAAATACAATATAAACTAGAACTGCAAGCAGTTATGAACGGGGGCCAAGCCCCCCCCGCGCGACTCAGACACCGCGCACCGCAGAGCCCACGGAAGTTGGCCCCAAAGGCTGAATGTGAGCCGATTTGGATTTGTTGTACTAAATCACGGCCACTTTGTTCTTTAAAAAGTAGAAGTTAAATGCAAAAATGCATTTACATCCGTTATAGTGCCACCTATAGGCCAATTTGCACCAAATTTGGCAGAGAGCCTCTGGATGACTTCAGGAACAATTGACTTAAGTTTGATGAGTTTGATGTTGAAAGCATTTAGTTTGACCGAAATATGAAACAATGTGTTTTTTAGCTAGCCAAAAAGATTGTTCGGTCAAAACTAGCAGATTTTTTGGAGTGCCAAAATTCTTTTGATAACTTTTCATCAGACACATCTGGAGATTCTATGTGCAAAGTTTCAGGCAGATGGAGCTTAAATTGTAGGAGGAGTTGGAAAAAGTAGGTTTTGCATATGTGGTGATTTAGCGAACGAAATGCACAGCAGAAGTGGGCGTGTCCTGTGTCAGAAAACCCAGCTCTATTCAGGAACATATGGATATAAGGGCTGCGAATGTGTTATTTAAAATGTGGAAGTTACAGGCAAAAACGCGATTGCATCCATTATAGCGCCACCTAGTGGAGTACATGTGCAAATTTTGGTATGGAAGAACTGCGTCCTATTCTATCTGTACCATACAAATTTCAAAGCTCTCAGCATAATAGTTTGGCTGAAATTAATGTTTGTTTATTATCTTGTACTAAGCCACGCCCACATTGACCAGTCATGACCACCTTCAAGATATGGCCTCAGGATGGTCCTACATCATACCGACCAAATTTCATAAAAATCAGTGTAGCTGTTCAAGAGATATAAACTTCCCATATTTTTAGCGCCCCCTAGTGGCCAAAATTCGCCAAATTCAGCTCATCCCTTCCCAGTCTCATGGCAACCAAGGATCTCAAATTTGGTGTTAATAGCATTTAGTTTGACCGAGATATCAAACAGTTTACATTTTTATAGCTAGCTACAGAAATGTGTTCATTAATAATCTGCACATTTTTTGACCGAGCAAAATTCTTTTGATAACTTTGGATCAGGTCCAGCTGAAGAGTGTACGTGCCAAGTTTCACGCAGGTCGGACAAAATCTCAAGGAGGAGTTCGAAAAAGTAGGTTTTCCAGTTTTTGCGATTTAGCAAAAAAACTTTCTGGCACAAGTGGGCGTGGCCAATTGCAAAGTGATTCAGCTCTATTCAGGGAATCTGGGGAATAGGCCCTTTTCACATGACGTCACACAACTTCCGTTTTGGAGCGAAGCAGGGTATCCTGACTTCCGTCTTTGCTTCCGCTATCTCATTGAGCGGTGTTTCCAAAATGGACTTCACACAGTCACTCCTCCAGCTCCCAAAATTTCGTTTAGGAGACGTACACAGACTGGCAGAAAAACTGTCAAAAACTCCAGCCTCGAAACTCGACAAGGGTTACAAGTTCTTTATAGAACAGTACCTGTTTGATTATGAACGTAAGTGTTTTGTCTTCTTAGCTCTGACGTTAGCGGAGATGCTAGGATAATGATAACTTAACGTAGGCTACAGGTGTTTTGATAATCTATTAGTTGTCTGTTTCTTGATTAAGTTGCTATGGTAGCTTTATAAATATTAAACTGTTGCTTTATCCACTATTCTATTTCACAGCTGTTACCGAGTCGTGCCTCGAATATAGTTTAGTATCATTTAGCCTTCATGTATAATGCCGAGCCCTCTTCTCACCTAACATTGTTTTGGAACAGTGTCAAACGCTGTTGACCACTCGGTCACAGTGAGAGCACGCTGTCACAGGTCAATGAAGAAAAACGAAGCGCCTCACTATCTCCAGGTTTTTTAAATAAGATTTTAGGGTTCAGTTTTCTCTGCGGTTGCAGACTTTGCAGTATCCCACGAAGTTCCACTGTGGGTTCGGTGTGTTTCTCAGTCTCATGTCAGTATTTAAGGAGCCACAATCAATAAAACAGCTGCGCACATAACTGTTAAGGCCTAGGTTAGTTGAGGACAACAAAGGCTGAGAAATATACTGTTGACGAGTGTTTACATGCGCACTAATAATCAGCGTATTATTGTATTACTGGATTATCATTGAAGTGGCCATGTCAATTCAATTCAATCCAATTCAAATAGCTTCATGTATCATACGTATCCCAGAGGAGTAATTTAACAGCAAACTGATTATTATTCTGGGCATGTAAATGCACTCAATGAAAAAAAAAAAGTTGTTTACACCTACTGTTCCATACGTTCATATTCTGTCATGTTACTGTTTTGATCATTTAGAAATTATCCAACTTAACACATCATGTCTCTATATCCAGTTTACAATTAACCCTGGAGAGGACCCCGTGGCACTGAAGTGCATGGCATGTTCCTGTGCAGCGGGTAAAACTCTGCGTAATCACATGGTAGCCCTGCTATTTCAGACAGCACACTACAGTACCTTGGGGTTCAAGACTGTTCCATTGCCACTGTCCTGCACCAGCATGCTGCAGACCTGGCACCGGCCAAGGACACAGGTCAGATATTTATATTTACTACTCTTGAAAATTTAGGACTTGCAGTTCGCATTGCCTGTATTGTTATTATTATTAATATTATTATTATTATTATTATTGTTATAGGGAATTGCACCAGAGGCAACAAATGATATGACAGTGTGTAAGCCCAAAACAAAAAGAAATGTAAGGACTGGTGCAAAGTGCACACTGTACAGAGCATATGCTGGTGAGTTTGAATGAGTTTTACTCTCCTCTTTATTCTCTTCTATTCTCATCTTCTGTCCTGTCTTTGTCCTCTGTCATCCTCTTTCCTCTCATTTACTCTTTCTCTATTTTTGTCAGGGCCTCTTCCAGATCCTCATATGATGGCCAGTGGGGAAAAACTCAAAGACATTCATCCACAACCAGGGTTATGCAAACTGCTGCATGGGCTTGAGAACCTTAATTTGGTCGACTCTAAATTTGGCCCTGTGCCATTTGGCTCTTTCTTACCAGTGCCCTCCTGAAATAAGTAAAGACTGTATTAGACACCCTGGTGCCCCTGCATTTCTGCAGTTACCTGTTGATGGCTACAATTTTAAATTCCCAGCAAATTATGAGCTCAGTTACAAGCAACAATGCCACCTGGAGAGCCTGAAGGTTTGTATTGATTTATTTAACCTTTATTTTTCGAGGGTTGTCACATTAAGAGTGTTATCTGTTCATATTCACAATTAATGTTATGTGCATTGATTTTTCATTCTTCTTTTTTTAAAGGTAACACGGGAGATCTCAGCTGCTATTGAAGCTGAAACCAGGCAGCAGTCAGAATGCCAGTTATGAACCCTGGTACGCAAACCCCGACTCACAGCCAGCCGATTCCGTGAGATATGCCATGTTTGTGGGGAATCTTCTGCCAAAGCCTTGGCTTCTCGCATCCTGAGGGGAACTCCTCAGACTGCTACCATGAAACGAGGTTTGGACCTGGAATCTGAGATACTGCGGCAGTATGCAGATTTTTGTGATGTCTCAGTGACACCTTCTGGAGTAATAATCCACCCAGACGCACCTCACCTTGGGCCTAGCCCTGATGCCAAAGTCTTCAACCCTTGTGAAGTACCACCATTTGGCCTGGCAGAGGTCAAGACCTGCAACGTGGAAAGTGTTGCACAAGTGAAACACCTGACCACAGTTAAAGGCAAAGCCTGCTTACGGAAGACTCACAAATATTATTATCAGGTGCAAGGACAACTGGCCATAAGTGGCCTTCAGTGGTGTGATTTCATTACAGATACGCACACTGACTTCACAGTTGAACGCATCTTTAGGGATGAGGAGATTATCCAGTCAATGCGCCAAAAGCTGGATGACTTCTATTTTAACATCTACATGGATGTCTTCTTACGTAGTAAGGCTTAAAAATGACTTGAGCAGTGTAGTAGAGCTAGTAGATTTAGAGCTACATTTGAAAGATCAGTAGGTAATCACCTATGAAGCTGATACAACAGTTCCTACACCAAATGTGTAAAAATGGTTTCTGATTGGTTTAAAAATGTTTGTTTTTTATTTTTTAGGTAAAAGTTTAATGTAAAAGGTGAACATATTTACAGTACAGCGTTGCAATGTTTGAATGTTTTTCAGAATTAAATACTGATCTCATGTTCTTTTGAGAATGACACTTTTGTGAATGATTAAAGATTGATGTTTATTCAAGGACATTGAATCAGTGATTTATAAACTTGTGAACATTGGTCATGTAGTTGCTAAGTTCAAACACCTTAGAATCAAAGTACCCATTTACTGAATAATACATTCTTGTTTTTACTTTATTTTAGTCATCCTCGCCCCACCTAGAATTAAAGCCAAACAGCATTTCATTTTTGTACAAACAGTATTTTATTTTTAAAACAGCAATTCATTTTTTTGTACAAACAGAATTTCATTTTAAAAACAGCATTTCATTTTAAAAACAGCAATTCATTTTTTGTACAAACAGCATTTCATTTTAAAAACAGCATTTCATTTTCAAAACAGCATTTCATTTTCAAAACAATCAGTTCACTTAACATTTACATGCAGCCATTTACAGTACACAGGGCCACAGCTGTACAGCCACTTGCATTAAGATAGGATCCAAGAAAGGATGCCTCAGACTGGTTTGTCCCCTTAGATATCAAGAGGTCCCTGGTAGATAGACATCAGGCAACAGATGGCCCAGAGCTGATTGACAGATCCTACCATAGAGAGTGGAACAAGCCCATCCCAAATGTGGTATTCCTTCACCCTGCGTATGGCCCTTTCCACTAGGATCCTCAGACGAGCAATAGCCTGAGTCTTCTGAGTGTCTTCCTTGCTGAGCTGGGTGGACTTTTTTAATGGAGGGATGATGAGTTTTACCCCCACCTCTGACAGCATCTTCTCAATCAGGAAGCCCTTGTCTGCCATTACCTCATCCCCTGGCTGGAGTAACTGTAGAAGGTGTGATCTCTTTGTTATTTCAATGTCTGAAACAGAGCCAGTGTACAGCGTAGAAACAAATGTGATGACACCACATGGCGCAACACCAATCAGACCTTTGAAGGTGGTGTGATTTTTGTAGCTTGAGAATGTCTCCGACTGTAATGAGAGGGAAGATGCCGTTTCACAGCGGATCTCAGTGCAGTCTATGATGACTCTGAGCTGAGGACAGTAGAGCCTGAACTTGTCAGGCATTGTGGCCTGCACTTGCTCTCTTGTCATCCATGATGGTAGTGATCCCAGAACCTGGTAGAGGTAGCTTGTCCACGTTAGAATGATGCGACTAACAGTCGACACACTGACCTCAAAGAGAGATGACAAGGTCTTCTCCTGAAGCCCAGCTGCTACGCGACAGAGGAACATGAACAGTTCATCTATCAGTTCAAGCTTTCGCTGTGGGCTAGGCGTCACTTCCGCTGCTCGCTGTGCTTTCGACCAATAGATGAGCCTCGATGCAGAGGGGTAAACAGACTCCCAAAACACGGTGAAGACCTTCTTGTAGCTGAATCTCGTGTAGTAACGGTAGTCCTCATGGGTGACACAGAACCTAGAAATCAGTGGCTGCTGATTCTTCAGTGTCAGCTGCTGGATTTCATGTTCCAGTATAACCACTTGCACCTTCAACTGCTGAATCCTCCTAGCAGCACTGGTCATTTTACCTTTAGAGGACAAAAGAGCATACACCTTATATGGTATCACTTATCCGTTTTCAGTTTGTACTCATAACTGGATGATATCAATGAGCTTAACAGAAACTCTTAACTTTTATGAGGTGAAGAAACACAATATTTAGAGTTACACGGTAATGCGTCTATTGCCATAACTTGTCAGATATTGCATTACCCTGTGGCATTTAGGTTGATAGCATGAAGATAATGATATGATTTACACATGTCTCAGTTTTCTTTAAGAAAGAAGGAATGGGCTCAAGTTTTTAAATACTGACCAGGAGAGGGATGGCAGGTGTAGTCATGGTCTGTTAGCACTGGATCCAGATGGGGTACATCCTCTGTGCTACTCTCTGGGACAGGCATCTCGGTGTCATCTGCCTCTGCAAGGCGTTTTCTTGCACGCTGATATGGTGACTCCCGAGCTTGTGAGCCTCTTCCTACAATAACAAATATGTTGAATGTCATCTGTGGTGGGAAAAATAATTTCTGTCTATTCAATGAAGAATTTAAAAAGAAGTCTTCACACGTCATCTGTCTTTCTTGGGTTTTAATAAGCACTCATTAATGGAGTCACACACATACATTTTGTATGATTCAGAGATGATTATCATCCAGGTCAGAGGTTAGTAGGTCAACCTACAGACCCCGGATGTTGATATCAGGTTACCCCGGACTCAGAGCGGGATAGCACTAGCTTATCATAACAAAATATTGGTGAAATTAACGAGTTTCGTGGCAGATAATGTGTTGTTTAGAGGCTGCATTCCGCTGCCCTGTAGACTTGCATTATATGGATATATGTGGCTCTCGGCTGGATCGAATTTCATCGGAACGACTTGTAATGACACCAAGGTTATCTGGGTGAGTAGGC
Source organism: Diplodus puntazzo (assembly GCA_963678695.2). Taxonomy (NCBI): domain Eukaryota; kingdom Metazoa; phylum Chordata; class Actinopteri; order Spariformes; family Sparidae; genus Diplodus; species Diplodus puntazzo. The sequence goes on from OZ023169.1 coordinate 29,129,601, forward strand.
TAAATGATCGTATTTTATGTTAGAAATAAGGTCAAGATTGTAAAAAACGGCAATTCCCCTTTGTTAACATAGCCCTCTTACCTTTGCCCCAGTCATTCCACAGGAATCTAGATGGCACTGCTCCTTTCTTCAGCTTGTTTCGCCCACTGGCAGAAACATATGTCTCCTCTGATGTGCTGACTGCAGACATAAGTGCTACCACGCAGGATTGTAAAAGTTGGCCCCTCATCTCTCCTTATTGCCCTCACCCAACAGGCATGAAGCTCAGCATCAGTTGGGAAGTCATGGAAACTGAGATACGGGAAATTCTTCTTGTTGTTGGAACAGCCTGGGACACTGCAGTAGCAGTGTCTCAGTGACTGTGCCATATAGTAACGTTATGCTGTCGAGAGATTGACACAAGGAAAACAGGGAGAGGAAAAAAAAAAGATGAATTACACCGACATCAGATTTCTGATAGGTGGACAGCATCGCGTTATCATATTCATTCACTATAGCTTAAGTTGCTGCTTGTAAACCATATATCTACGCTTGTTAGCCTGCCAGTTAGCATGCATTTTGACGTGACTTTGCATGTCAAGGCAGCTACATAACTGCAACGATCGCTAACGATACCAAGGAAAATGAAGATGACATATACTACGACAAGTGAAATATTATAGTCTCAATCTTACCTTTAGAAAATACGCTGAATTTTGTTGAGCGCTGTCCTATGTTCCCGCATCTTCAGTTTAAAGGGCTCAAACCGGATGTAGCTATACCCTGCTTCGCTCCAAAACGGAAGTTGTCTGACGTCACTGTGAAAAGGGCCTATGTGCGACATACGGCGTGGGAGTTGTAGGCAAAAACGCGTTGGCCTGGGTTATAGCGCCCCCTGCAGACGGATATATGTAGTTTTTTGGATCTCAGGTACGTGCAGGTGTCTGGACCAACCCTTCAAATTGCACCGCGCTCCCTTGCATGGTTTAGCCTGCAGCACCAGTTTTAGCGGGAGAAAAATAATCTTTACAATTACAATAGGGTTCCTAGAACCCTTGGCCCCTCAGGCTTGGCCCCAGGCCCGGTTCTAGGCATGGGCACGGGGCCATGCCCCCCCAAATGCTTCGGCTGCCCCACCTAACCGACCCAGCTTCATTCCGAAAAAAAAAAAAAAATGCTGCTCAGAGTAATCACAGTCCGCGGCTCTTCTGCCAACAGAACCGGGCCTCTCCTCTTGCTGTGCATGCAGTCAGCAGCAGCTTCTCTCGGTTAGCATCACATTAGTTACCACGGGCACTCCAGACAGTTTTAGCCACAGGCTAGTTAGTTGTTAGCATGCTTGCTAGCAACTGCCAGTAGTAGCATAGTCCCATCGGTGGCCGCTGCGGAGTTTGTCTCTGTCCTGCTCCGCGACATGGGAAGCCTCACAGGTACAGGCCACGTACCGGGTGTGAAGCGGGTTTCAACTTTAAACCATTGCTCGACCCGCGAGTCTCCCCCACCCCACCGACTACATTAAACAACACACGTTAGTGAGAGGAGACTCCATTACCCGTAAATTCAGGTTAGTGCCGCCGGACACTATACTTCCTGGGGCCAGAGCCTCCGACAGCGGCTACTCTGAGGCTGCTGGCATCAAGCAAGGAGAAACAGGGAACCCAGGCAGGATCACACGACTTTCCAAAGAGTGAGAAAGTGGTACACAATAATATAGCATCAATCAATCTGTCAAGATGTATTTATTTATTTTTATAGCGCTGTTTACAAAATTGCTTTGTCACAGATTATAGAGGAACTTACATTTTGGCCCCCCACCAAATTTCCCAACCTCCCTTCACATCTACCACCACCAGTGATGGACTGGTGATCTTGATCATGTGCAGATCACAGAGTAACCACAAGCCCTTATGAGCCAGCTGACTAATCACTCTGTTCCCTGTCAAGCGTTGTTCTGAGGCTAAATGACTATAAAGTCTCTCCAATTCCTTCACATTGCCCTACAGAAATTTGATCAGTATTTATATAACACATATAAGTCTCTATATCACAGTCATGGTTACCCTCTACATACAGTCTACAGTCAAGAACTTCATCATCAGTCTGCATTGTTTTGTAGCAAAATTTCTAATTCAAATGTTCAAAAATGTGCATGGTTTGAAATAATACAAATCTACCTGTATTTTTTTATTTGATTATTTGTTTGCAAAAGTTAAAATAAAGCAATGCCTTCTGGGAATTTCAAGCCTGAATGGAGTAGACAGTCTGCGTGGTTGTTGGAAGTTGGAGATTGGAAATTGGTAGCTGACTGAGATTAGGCTAGCAAAAAAAATGAATCGAGGCATCAAGCAACGGGGGGAGCGGAGACAAAGAGAGCACTGTTGGCTGACGGTGAAAAATGCTGCAAACCGCCTGATTTGTTTTTAAAATCAAGTGCAGCTTCAGCTAGAAGAGGTAAACATGGATAACGAATGATGGCAAGATGTTTTTATTATGGAACGGCTGGCTCTGATGATTTAGTTTTTTTTTTATGCAGTGGGTTGTGCATTGATATGTCCATGTTTTGGTGCAGTTGTTTATAGCATCACTGGGGCTATCAAAAGTGTGTGCTCTTTGCGTGCGTCAAAAGTTCTATCTGCACAATATTTAGGGTTAGATTCCATTTATATTAGATAACTACCTATATTTGGGTATTGATAAAGTTGTCCTCCTACAACGGGGTGGAGGTGCATTAAAATTCAAAATGCCAATTACATTGTAGTTTCACATTTAAATAGAAAATATGTTTGTAGACTGACATCAATAATTTGTTGGCCACATTTGTTTTCTCCCTCAATCCAGAAAAAGAATTCCTGTTAGAGCTTTGCCGATGGAACCACAGCGAATTGGCGATGCTTACGTCTGGGTTGGCATCATAGACTGGTAGGCATACAAAAAGTCATCCCTATAGCACTCAAAACAGTAGTGACCCATCAACATTTCTTAATGCCTCCCCAATCAAGGCAGTCTAGAACCAGGCCTGCTTGGCCCCCTAATAAGGCATTGCACAAACATATGATCTCTCAGCCTCAGCAAGTGCCATCTCTCGCCTATCTATTGTCAGCCGCTTTGCAAAATGACCTCCAACTCCTTCCATGTTGCCATGTGGGTATTGTGCTCCCGGCTATCCTCGTGAACCTTCAGCAAGTGGCTTGCGTTTAGTCCTTCCTTATTAAGTCTATTAAGTGCATTCTTTTGGAGAAAACATTTAGCAGCAGAAGCGGTGCAAGCTATCATTTCTGTTTGAGTACATCAGCCAGCTTCTTTTGATTTTTTCAGCATTGACTAAGACTGTTACAGAAGTCACGTTGACAATCTCTCATCTTTGTTTTTGGGAAATGTGTAACTGCTTTTTTAATTGAACTGGTCCTCTGTGAACTACCTCTCATCTCACTTTGTCAGTTAGAAGAGATGGTCAGTCAGCAGGTTTATTGGTGCAGCCTTTAGTCCTGATGCTGTGTCACTCTGCTGTGCTGAAGTAGAGGGACAGGAGCACCTAATGCTGTGTCACTGGGCTGGTGGTGAAATACTTTAAAAGTGCATCTGAAGAGAGAAGTACATGTGACCACTGGATGTTACATCTCTCTATAAAAGCAAGGAATCTCTGTCTGTCTGTGTGTGTGTGCTTCAAATATCTTTGCGGATCAGGATCAGACTGACCTGAGAGTTTCAACATGGCTGCTGCTTGGTTCAATGGTGTGCAACTTCGCATTTGTTTGGACTCCAATGATACCCTGAATAAATTATTTCATAAATGCTTTACAAATTCGGGAGCATTGTCCACCGGAGCCACCACAGCCATGTGCGCACCAGAGCGAATCACTGCAGAGCTCAAGCCTACGACATACCTTAAGAAACAAGCGGAGTTATACCTGCAGCAGCGCGAGCTGGACCGGGATTTTTTCCGGCTGTTCGGTCCCGTTCTGCTCTGTGCATCTAAACTGACAGTTGTGGATTAATGAGACTAAACGAGTCCAGACCGAGTCTGTACGGGTCTGAGGAGAGCGGATTTATACCTGCAGGGGCGCGAGCTGTACCGGGATTTTGCCAGCGGTTCAGTTCCATTCTGTTCTGTGCATCTAAACTGACTGTTGTGGATTAATGAGACTAAACGAGTCCGGACTGAGTCTGTTCCGGTCTGAGGAGATCCGGAGACGCGCGAACAAGTGGAATCGGAATCTGTGCATGTTCGTGTGTAGCTAGCTGCTAGCCGCTAGCCCACACTGCCCACCTCCCAAGTCGACGGACCGGACGCACCCGCACGTCCAAAACCAGACTTAGGGTAAATAATGTCCGCCACGCTTTTTCACGAACATTGCCGTCACGTTTGCTTTGTGTCTGGTGCAGAAGAAACGGTAAAAACAGGCTTTTGTCACGAAAGTGTCCAAGCAGCAAGTTTGGTTGTTGAGGAACAGGAAGTTGTGGGAGGGACGTCGGCGGATGAATGATAAGCAACGACAGCTGGTGTACAGACAGCGATATTGAGAGTTGAGAGATTTTTGACATTTAGCGTGTTTGGAGTGTATAGTTAGTGTGTTATGTAGTGTTTGGTGTAGTGTTTTTTTTGTGTAGTGGAGTCGTTTTTTTGTTTAATGAGTCAAAACAATGAGGAGATGCTGAATGTGGAGCAGGCAGTGCAGCTCTTCATTCAGCTGGAAGGAGCTCAGGCAGACCTGAGCATTGCCTGCATTTAAATGTAGATAGTTACATATAACTTTGTAAATTTTTTAAATTTATGCACGTATTTAGCAAACAACAATTTATATTTGTATTATAAGTGATAAAAATGGTTTGTTAAACATATTTGTGGTCTTCACAGTAAAAAAAATCTAACTTTTTCTACTCGGATTTTATGTTTTTTTTGGTGATTTTAGGTCCATTGTGTTAATACAGTATGTCAAAATGAAAAAATCAGTCACACATGTGAGGTTATGCTGAAAATAATGACACCAAGTAAATAGTTTTTAAGGTGAAATATAATGGCAAGATCAAAAATAGTCAAAAAACACCAATTATACCCTGGAATATCGGATTTCACAACAAACCTAAATATCCCTGATGTTCCAACTTCAAACACAGCCTCATTTGGCCATCCATGAAAAAGCTTCTTAACCTCCCACTTTTCTATAGGACACATAATTCCTACGGGCAATGCACTAGTTTTAATTAAAAAACAAAACAAAAAAACAGATGCTTGATGTGTGCCATACATAAGACTAATACAGACTAATACTGAAAATGTGATGAGATTCATTTAACCTTATTAGGGGGCCAAGCCCGAGGGGCCGAGGGAACGCGTATGCAAGCAGACACGTTTCCTAGGACCAGCAGTGCTAGAAACCCTATTGTTATTGTAAAGATTTTTTTTCTCCTGCTAAAAGTGGTGCTGCAGGCTAAACCATGCAAGGGAGGGCTGTGCAATTTGGAGTGTTGGTCCAGACACCTGCACGTACCTCAGACACAAAAAACTACATATATCTGCCTGCAGGGGGCGCTATAAGCTATGCCAACGCGTTTTTGCCTTTAACTCCCACACGGTATGTCGCACATTAAAAAACCTGGTATCCCCAGATCCCCTGAATGAAGATGAATCAATTTGCAATTGGCCACGCCCACTTCCATCTTGAAAGCTTTTTCGCAAAATCGCAAAAACTGGAAAACCTACTTTTTCCAACTCCTCCTTGGGATTTTGTCCGATCTGCATGAAACTTGGCACGTACACTCTTCAGCTGGACCTCATCTAAAGTTTAAAAACAATTTTTCTCTGTCAAAAAATGCACAAATTATTAATGAACACATTTCTGTAGCTAGCTATAAAAATGTAAACTGTTTGATATCTCGGTCAAACTAAATGCTATTAACACCAAATTTCAGATCCTTGGTTGCCATTACACTGGGAAGGGATGAGCTGAATTTGGCGAATTTTGGCCACTAGGGGCGCTAAAAATATGGGAAGTTTATATCTCTTGAATGGCTTCACCAATTTTTACGAAATTTGGTCGCTATGATGTAGGGCCAATCCTGAGGCCATGTCTTGAAGGTGGTCATGACTGGTCAATGTGGGCGTGGCTTATTACAAGATAAACAACAAACATTAATTTCAGCCAAACCATTCTGCTGAGAGCTTTGAAATTTATATGGTACATATAGAATAGGACACAGTTCTTCCATACTAAAAATTGCACATGTACTCCGCTAGGTGGCACTATAATGGATGCAATCGCGTTTTTGCCTGTAACTTCCACATTTTAAAAACACATTTGCAACCCTTATATCCATTTGTTCCCTGAATAGAGCTGGGTTTTCTGACATAGAACACGCCCACTTCTGCTGCACATTTCGTTCGCTAAATCGTCACATATGCAAAACCTACTTTTTCGAACTCCTCCTACAATTTAAGCGCCATCTGCCTGAAACTTTGCACATACTATCTCCAGATGTGTCTCATGAAAAGTTGTCAAAAGAATTTTGGCACTCCAAAAAATCTGTTAGTTATAACCAAACAATCTTTTTTGCTAGCTAAAAAACACATATTGTTTCATATTTCGGTCAAACCAAATGCTTTCCATATCAAACTTAAGTCAATTGTTGGCCCCCGTTCATAATTGCTTGCAGTTCTAGTTGTTATTGCAATGCAATTCAGTCTAACCAGAGACCAAAAAGCCGTAAAGTGCAGTAATTATATATATACACTACTCACAATAAGTTAGGGATATTGTGAGAGACTCAGTGGATTTCATACATACAGTGTTTGTTTCACTTCAGAGAGTTTTGGGATAGCGAGGCAATTGTATTGGGGTGATATATAAACCTCATTTTGCGTTTTCCACGTAATGGTCTCACTGTGTACAGTGTGCCTTACATATTGGGGCCAATACCAAAAAACTAAAAGACAACCCTTTTCAATGTGGCATCAATTTCAACATTCTGTGGGTATAAAAAGCTGGCATTGTCAGTAAGTCATTCAAAGTTCATCATTCAAATAGCCATGAACACACAACGTCACTTAACGGACGAGCAGCGCCACCTGGCCATAGCGCGCCTTCGGGTCGGTGGCAGGCAGTCAGATGTTGCTTGTGAACTTGGTGTGTCTCAAAGTGTCATCAGCAGACTTGCATCAAGATACAGAACTACTGGCAGGGTTCATGACAGACCCACGAGTGACTGACCGCAACGATGACCAGTACCTAAGGACCTATGCACTCAGACATCGTTATGCAACTGCCACACAGTCCTGTTCACTGATGAGTGTTGGGTCACCTTGCACAGAAATGATGGTCGTCAGCGTTGCTGGAGAAGGCAAGGTGAGCGATACGCCGAGGTCAACATGGTCCCCAGGGTTCCCTTTGGCGGAAGAGGTGCAACAGTCTGGGCAGGCATCACCAGTCAGCGCAAAACAGATTTGGTTATTGTAGATGGCTCAGTCACTGCACGTTCTTACCTCAGAGACATCATAGAACCCATCGTCATCCCCCCATTCCGCCAGCACACCCCCAACTTTCTGTTCATGGATGATAATGCTCCACCACATCGTGCCAGAATTGTCACAGCTCGACTTCAGGACGTCGGAGTGCCTCATATGGTATGGCCACCAATGTCCCCTGACCTGAACCCCATAGAGCACATCTGGGACCAGCTGAAGTAGAGACTGGATGATCGTACCCCACCCCCATGTGACCTGGAAGAACTGCGTGTAGCACTTGTGGAGAAGTGGAACGCATTGCCTCAGAACAACATCATGAGGCTAGTGAGGAGCATGAGACATCGCTGTCAAGCTGTCATTGCGTCATTGTTATTTGGGGCTATCCTTGTTATTGTCTAAATGTTTGGGGTAATACATATTAAACTAATGAAAATGGTGTTTCTTCTCATTCATTATTAGTAATATCAAAGGGAACTTTTACTTATTTCATTAAAATTCAGACCAAATAGGAAAAGCACTCATGTAAATAACAATATCCCTAACTTATTGTGAGTAGTGTATATATATATATATATATATATATATACATATACATATATATATATATATATATATATATATATATATATATAGTGGCGGCTGGTGACTGAAAAAATTGGGGAGGACAGGAGGAAAACCAGTCCACGGTGTCATGTTATTTTATACAAGTCGACTACTTATCCCTACTTTCTTATATTCAATGAAAATTAAGCAATAAAGCAATGAGTTACAAGACTTCTTTAAAAAAACATTTTATCAAATGGCAAAAGGCTGTTCACATTAGGACCATGAGAGAGGAGCAGAGAGGCTGTTGACATCAGGACATCAGGTTTTGCTATTCCGAAAATTTCCAAAGGTCCGTGTTTGTTAGTTTGACTTCCTGTCCGTCTTGACGTGATCGCTTGCGGAAAATAGACCAGATGAAACGCTGCAGGGAACGAGCCGGCGGCGTGTCTGGTGTGTGTGAACGACACAATCGGTTAACATGGGCCGGTGTGTCCCCGGCCAGCTAATAATGTACAGTGGGCTAATATACAAGACAAAAAAAAATACCGATGTGTACCCCTTACCGGATTTGATCCCCAGTAACCTGTGTGGCAGGCAACTGCTCTACCCACCGTGCTACTGCAGCATTCATTGTACATACTTCACAAAATCGCACTCATCACTTTTCATAATTGCCCAAAACAACTGTGTCGCTGCTCTGTATTGTGTCCCGGTCGTGCTGCTAACGTTATGTCCTCCAGCAGGACGAACGAAACGAAAACTATGAATTATCTTTCTGACTGCTTCTCTGATTTCTCCGAACAGTTTTTTTTCTTTCAGAAATTTGCTTATATTTCCTTGGAAACCGATTGCAATATCGCTGAAAACTCCATATTTCTTGTCCGAACATGGCTGGCAGTGAAAGCTGTAAAATACATAGAAGTATTTTTTGTTTACAGTTATATAGAGTGGCGAAGTCACGCCCTTCAGTTTCCGGTACATGGGACCTCAGATGCGAATTATTATGAATGGCAGTCAATGGAGAGATAACAAATAATTTCTGGTCCCGTTTGAATTGTGCCATGAATTTCACATATGTTGTTTGTGGTTTTTAAAGATAATTTTCCATACAAAGATTACTACAATTTAGCGCGAAGGAGCTTGATAATGCTAGGTTTTGTGTGAGGCCGCTTTGTGAACTACAGCCCTTCGCTGCTCTCGACGCGAATGATGTACGTCACCACCCGCTCTCTGGCGATCTCTCTGCACTACTTCACCGCTTTTTTCCAAGGGGCGGATAACAGCCTAGAAAGAGGCGAACATCATTATCAGTCGGGGCATGTAGAGAGCTGCAGCCATGCCGATGGGGAGATGGTCGGTCTTGTCCACGCGTGTCGCAGGGAGCATCGTTACAAGGTTTCGGTGAGTGTTACGACTTCGCTAGCTAACGTTAACTAGCTAGCTAATTGCAAGTGCTGTAGTGTAGTGGCTAACTTAAGCTCTCGATAAGAGAGTTAGCAAAGTTACCAATTCCTTTAGCGTTTTTTATAACCAGCAGAACATGCAATTACTAATATATCCAAACCCAGTCTGAATCATCGCACATATTTTGCTAGCCAGCTAACTGCCGTGGCTCTAGTAGCTAAATGAAGCTCCAGATACGAGTATGCATCAAACGCCCTCGTCATGGTCAGTGTGTTATCATTTGCTAGTAGTGAGTGGTGTTAGTTTTTCCATATGCGTTTTGTTTTCCTTTTCCCCTTAGAGTCGTGCCAGGACAGTGAAGACATGACCCTCATCGTGAGCTTCAGCATGGTCCCTTCAAGCGGTGTGCCTGAAAATGGCTCTGAGGAGTATCGTTTTCTCACTCTTCTGGAGACGTCCGGAGCAAACATCTCATTAGATGGACATATCATGTGCGACATGTACAAGACACTGTTTTGCCAGTCTTTTGTACACTGCAAAAGACACTACACTACACTGTAATTATCCACCTGTTTCCTCAGAAGCCTATGGGGGCTGCCATGACAGATAACTACTTCCGCCCGCGGTTCTCTGTTTCCGGTTGCCTTGCAACTGCATGACTGACCACTGCTGCCAAGCTAGCCCTAAACAACTAGCGTTATGTCATACAGGCTGAATTGTTTTTAAAATCAGTTCAGGTACAACATGTAACGTTGTTGGTTGCCACAGCAATTCATGAAGATTGAAGTTTTTTTCAGAAACGTCTCGTGTAGTCCATCAGCAACTTAGACAAACATGTCCGTGCCCTGCACCCCACACGCCATGCTGAGGAAGGAGGAACGGAGGCTAGCGTGGCTCGCAGCTTCCAGACTGATATAAATATTTGTGTTTATAAATATATTCAACAGAATAGCTGCTGCATGACTGCATGACTTCTCTAACCCGACAATGTCCGAGCAGCCGCCTGTCTCCACGACTCCTCTTTCCTTCAGCATTATCCACGTTGTATGTTTAACGTTAGCTTGATTGACACTGTGGCTGGGCGCTAACGTTACTGCTGCCTTATAAATATAAACTTGCTGTGTCTTTTCAACAGTACTTTCCCGATTGTGTTACTGTGCAGGTAGTTGTATGCTTCTGTGCTTTTGTAACTGCATAATTCTCCGCCGTCAACACCTTCAGAAAATATAAGATAGTTAACAATCGATGTAACGTTAGCTAACGTCGGGCTAATGCTTCATGTCATCTGCCTACTCCGTGAGAACTGACGGTGAGGCACTGTGAGAACTGTCCTCACGACTTATTAAAACATCCGTACTGTGTGTCCACCTCCGATTTGTATCCATTCTGTCGCTTTCTTTGTGTTAAAAGCCGGTTTTTAGAGCGAGCATGACAGGTACGTCAGCGTAAACACAGAGGTCAGCCAGCTCAACCGGAAGAGCATAACCGACTACCGCTATGAACCATGGGTAAATTCATGAAGTCAGGAATAAGGTGGATATCTATGCAATTAGGCTTAATATCATAGTTTAGCCATTGGGTAAGATTTTTACAATTGAGTGTCTGTGGTGATAACATATTAAATCACACTCGCAGCCCATACAATTTATCTGACATGAATATTGAACTTGAGGATTTGAATAAAGTCTAAGTTATAAGCACTAATGCAGGTAAATGACTGTCATCTTTCACATTGGGAATAAAGTAAGCTTGTTCTCTGTTAAAGGCTGTGTCTGATTGTTTTTAAACACATTGTTTTTGACTCAAAGAAACACAGCTCAAGGTCATAACTACAGTCAACTGAATTTATTTGAAATGGTATACAAATCCTAGGCGCTGACTTGCAAGCAGGACACACAGGAACAGGATATAATGGTGCTGAGGAGAGAAGAATATAGAAAACATAAACTTATGATAAAAATGGAATTGATGCTCACTTAAACTCACTTAACAAGCTACACTGTTACATTTTTGGTGTGTAAACGTTCATGTGAGGTCTGATTGGTGCTTAAGTAATTAATTGCATTAATAATGCCGTAATGAAAAGTCACAACATATGCACAAGGCACCATCCCACATATTGCGTGTAATATGATTGACATGGGGTGGTGCATTGTGCACAATTTGAGTGACTGGGAGACTTATGGACATGTTTGTGGTTGTTAAGTGCTTAATTTGGTCACTGGTAAGTTGTAGATACTGCTGTGTATGCTGACATTGCTGTGATGCAGTAGAATTAATAAAACACTTGACCTGAAAATTCCTGTGTCCATCAGTCCTGGTTGGGGGCTTTAGCTGTTCCTGCAAAAAGAGAGAAAGGGAACAAAGCAGAATGATTTCTTTTAAAGTCTGATGAAGGATGAGTAAATCCCTTTTATTAATTCTTTAAAGACTGATTCAGACACGGTTGCAGTAATCATTTGTGTATTAGTGTTATTGGTCTAATTCTAGGCAAAAAACAATCCAGGAGAATTTCATGCAAGGCTGGCTGCTGGTCCCCTTTCGACTCTCTCTGATCTGTCTGATTTTGTATTTAAATTTACAAGATTACAAGAGTGGATTAAAAAGTAAATGTTATCATTATATGTTTCTCACTACCTTCATCACAACTCTGAAGCCAAATTACTCTTACACAGTCAGATGAAACGTATGGCTATCAGAGTATATGCACCCTTTGGAATTGTGTGGTTTTCTGCACTGATTGGTCATAAAAATGTGACCTGTGGATAGCTGATTGTCACCAGGAGCACTGGCTTGAGGGTTTTCAATGAATACAGTTTAAGCGGGACAATTTTTTCTTGCGCTAATAACATGTCACACTGTATGAGCAGTCATGCATAAAACATCTGCACCATCATACATGCAGAAATTCACACTATTCCAGAAGGTTCACTCTTTTTCTTTCAACTGCGTAAAATAATGATAAGGATAAGGATGAACTGAAACTATGAAAATCAAGGCTAAACTTAATGTTAAAGTTAGCGTTAGCTTACGTCAATTGTTAGCTGCTAGCTGAGTAGCAGCTAAGTTATCTTTGCTAAATTCGCATATAAAAATCTCCTACCTGATCAATTTGAGCCAGCGATTCTTCACATCTGAATGGATCCGAAAGAAACAACAGCCGTTCCTATTCGAATAAAGACTGGTACAAAACACACCCGCATCTTGAAATACAGGGACCTTGACTGAGCCACTTGACAGCGGAGGGAAAAGTTGATGACGTGACGTCACATACGCGACATGTAGTCTTTCTCATCGTTTTTTCTCTACAGCCTTTAACTGAACAATTGCACAATAAACTGTCAAACTCTTGACGTGAAAAAATATCATTTAAACCCACAAACAACATTTGTGTAATCCAAGGCATGTAACGACTGGGACCAGAAAATAATTACTTTCTGTCCATTCAATCCCATGTATCCACCTTATTCCTGACTTCATGAATTTACCCATGGTTCATAGCGGTAGTCGGTTATGCTCTTCCGGTTGAGCTGGCTGACCTCTGTGTTTACGCTGACGTAGCTGTCATGCTCGCTCTAAAAACCGGCTTTTAACACAAAGAAAGCGACAGAATGGATAAAAATCGGAGGTGGACACACAGTACGGATGTCTTAATAAGTCTTGAGGACAGTTCTCACAGTGCCTCACCGTCAGTTCTCACGGAGTGGGCAGATGACATGAAGCATTAGCCCGACGTTAGCTAACGTTACATCGATCGTTAACTATCTTATATTTTCTGAAGGTGTTGACGGCGGAGAATTATGCAGTTACAAAAGCACAGAAGCATACAACTACCTGCACAGTAACACAATTGGGAAAGTACTGTTGAAAAGACACAGCAAGTTTATATTTATAAGGCAGCAGTAACGTTAGCGCCCAGCCACAGCGCCAATCAAGCTAACGTTAAACATACAAAGTGGATAATGCTGAAAGAAAGAGGAGTCGTGGAGCGAGGCGGCTGCTCAGACATTGTCGGGTTAGAGAAGTTATGCAGTCATGCAGCAGCTATTCTGTTGAATATATTTATAAACACAAATATTTATATCAGTCTGGAAGCTGCGACCACGCTAGCCTCCGTTCCTCCTTCCTCAGCATGGCGTGTGGGGCGCAGGGCACGGACATGTTTGTCTAAGTTGCTGATGTTCTACACGAGACGTTTCTGAAAAAAACTTAAATTTTCATGAATTGCTGTGGCAACCAACAACGACACATGTTGTACCTGAGCTGATTTTAAAAACAATTCAGCCTGTATGACATAACGCTAGTCGTTTAAGGCTAGCTTGGCAGCAGTGGTCAGTCATGCAGTTGCAAGGCAACCGGAAACAGAGAACCGCGGGCGGAAGTAGTTATCTGTCATGGCAGCCCCCATAGGCTTCTGAGGAAACAGGTGGATATTTTACGATCCCAGAGGTCCCATGGGGTCCACCGGATGGGGCGGGACTTCGCCACTCTATAAATGTGAGAATGAAATTTGGGAACTGTTATTGGACCAACCTGCTGTCAATCTTGTATTCTGGTTGCTGATTGGTAAGGGAGGACGTCCTCCCTAGAGTCCTAAAGAGGACTCTCTGGCTGTGTCCAAATTCAGGGGCAGCATCCTTCAAGGACCCATCCTTCGCCAGCAGCAAAGGCAGGGTCCTTCAGAGAGACCTGCAGGCAGCGTCAGCCTGTTGTGAAATTGGACAGTCTACCCGTCGCAGCATTTCCTGGTTGCGAGATGATCCCGCCCTTACCCGTACGTCACTATTTATGCAGCCCAGGTCCGCAAAATGACAAGAAGAGTAAAGTTTGACTGTCAGATCTGTTCGAGCTTCAGGAATTCCTGATTTCCTTTTTAATCCTTCTCCGGAGGAAGAGGAGAAGCGGCTCTGGTTTATCTCCGGCTGAGAGGAACGTGGAGAGGTAAACCTGTTATTGATCCCACAGTAATGTTAGCAATATTATCATTATTAGCTAGCTAACAGTTTGGAGTCATTAACATACTGATACATTACGTTAATGCTGACATGTAAACTGCTGATCGCCACTGTTGAAGAAAATCATTCAAGTCCTATTGAGCAGTTTGCTGTGGTGGTGTGTTTATTCAAAGAATACCGGTAAACTGGTGGACCGACAGGCACAGAGCGGGTCCGAGCCGGTGAGTCGACCCAGAGCAAATGAAACAGTCACATTTTATACAGTAAGAACAAAGAACAGGGAAAGACAGGTTCAAACAAAAGGTATGCAAGGGGAAAGGGTCTGTTCTTTGGGGAGGGTGAACAGCGGGGGGTGGGGGAAAGGGGGGGGGGGCACCCATTTAGCATGGTGATCAAATTAGGTCCAGACGTCTCTTGATGGTGTTAAGGACATGTGTATCTGCAGGGTGTCGGAGGAAGGCATGAATCAACATTTAGGTCTAGGGGTCAAAGGGTTCTTTCCAGACGTCATTTCAAATGTGTATTTTCTTCTTTACCACATATGGTGTTATTATGATTTTAAAGGCGTTGTATTTAAAATGTTTGGTAGATAGTTTTGTTTGTTGTAATTTATTATGATTATGATTATTATTATTATTATTATTATTATTATTAGAGTATGAAATTAGAATTCTTGTCTCTTTCTTAAAACATTCTCAATGACATGGCAGCCGTGGATCGAGTCAGAACTGCGGACTCAGTTGATGGACGATGTGGTGGACAGAGGAGACTGGACCCCCAAACACCCTGAGTACCGACCCAGATGATGTCCCACTGACACCATCCAGCCCAGCAGCACTGCAGGGACTCCTGCTCAGCCTGTTACTGTCCATCATCTCTAACTGTTTTAATATTGTTTTCAATAATAATTGTTTTTTGTTAATAGTTAATAATAATCAGTTAATAGTTATTTATGCTGTAATGTTGTCTATAGTTGTAAATGTTAAGACCTTGATAATAAAAGAAAACATTCAATCTGTTGTCCCTGAAAAGTAGCACTTGATGCTGTTTGCTGTTTTAAATTGTACTTAAGCTGCAAATACTGAATGGAATAGACAACGTGCAACAATACAACAATATTTTATTTCATGAATTATATAAAACGATTATAAACAAATAATATAAAAAGAACCCATACATTAACTAAATAACAACAGCTCTAATGTAAGGATTGTCCTCTGGAGCAGAGAAGAGCCTCTCCATCCTCTCTGCAGCCTCATGTCCTCCTTCATCCTCCTCGAAGCAAGAGAAAAGGTAAACACGAGATCACATTAACACAGGGATGCAAAGATTTACAAAAAGTGACATCAGGACTGACCGATCGGCTATTTATTATTTATTATTAGATATTATTGCCTTACTCCCATCCAGCCGGCGGAATGTTTCGCCCTGTGAACTAATGTTGTTCTATGTTGTATATATATATATATATATATATATATATAATCATCATAAGGATAATCATAAACTTAGCTCTTTATTCCAACTAGACTTTAAACGGATCACAGCCTGATCTAAATCTGTTTATCTTGGTCCATTTATGTACATGAAGTAAAACGAGTCTCTAACATCTCCACAGTCACAATATGATATAAGATATAAGTCAACCCCTGAACGTCTAATGGTTGAAAGTAAAAGGCATTAAGTTGAGCATTACCAACGTATTTTAACTGATATTTTGAGGTCCCTTGAAGTTTAACATATCTGGCATTTGACGATAAAATGAGTAAAAACTGAGTATAGACCCAATACTTACATTTAAATGAGAGATCTGCGCCACTTGAGGTCGCCATTATTTATTTATTTATTTCTTCTCTTTGGGCGCGCAATGAATCTTGGGCAATTGGTAGCCGCGAAGGATAGTAGCGGTGTGTCCTCCAGGAACAGGCAAAAGAAGGAGGTATTTGTGGGGAGAATTTGGAGCACACTTTGAATTTGGACAGGCTTCGCGCGGCTTAGTGACGTAATTGCACTTCAAATACGCACTCCGAAGGATGCTGCCCCTGAATTTGGACACAGCCATTGTAGGACTCTATTCCTCCCTTAGCGCGTCATTTTACGTGTCTTAGCCAATCATAGATCAGCATGAAAAAATCCTACATGCATTGAGTGAACGGAAGGAGATCCCTCCCACGGAGGACAGAAGCCCTCCGTCCTCCTCTAGCCCCCACCTTCCTGCTCCCTGCTCCTCTCACAGACTGCGGTCTCCTCCATCTGCAGCTGTCGCTGTTGAACCGTTTTAAGTGGATTTTCTTTCAAAGAAGAAATTTTTTTATGATATAATATATATATATATATATATATATATATATATTATATATATATATATATAATATTTTATAAATGATACTGAGATTTGGTAATGATTTATTTCAACCAGTTACTCTTTCTTTAAAAAAAATGTATCTTCCTCTTGCCTCTCAAAAATAGAGGATCAACCTCCTCTGCCTCTATGGACGAGCCTCCTCTGATACATAAATATATATATAAATATATATATATATATATATATATATATATATATATATATATATATATATATGTATATATATATATGTGTGTGTATATATATATATATATATATATATATATATATATATATATATATATATATATATATATATTAGGGCTGTCAAACGATCAATTGTTTTAATCGCGATTAATCGCATTTTGTCCATAGTTAACTCGCGATTAATCGCATATTAATCGCAATTTTTTGGCACATTTTTTTCTGTTCTAAATGTACCTTAATGTATTTTTTCATGTTCTTAATACTTTTAACAACATAAGAAAGGTCAAATATGCGTGCGCTTTCAGCGTTTATTCAACACTTCAAATCATGCAGGAAAATAAATCCAGGGTTGTCTGCTTTTGGCGAGGGGGGGCGACGGGCTCTCTGCATCTGCCGTCTGTTTGGCTTGCAAGTGGTGTCCACTGACACTGCACGTTTTTCTTCTTCGCCTTTTTCACACAGTGTGCTGCTTTCTGTCAGTCAGTATCACACTGATGATCGCCATGGCTCCGGTGCAGCAAAACAATAAAAAGTACGACTTGAAATTCAAACTTTCTGTCGTGATATATTTAGAGGAAAACTCGGGAGAAGCAGCCGCTAGACGTTTCTCTGCCTGCTGGAGGGAGGAAGAAGGCTAGCGAGGAGCCTGAGATAAACATGCGGGGATGAGTTATCAGCAAACGGCCACAACACGAGAGAGTGTCCCGTAAAATGATCAGGGCGATGGCGAAATAAATGTCCGCCACCGTGAGTGACAGCAGAGATGAGGAGTTTGCAGCGAGTGCTGCTTTTCAGTCCGGCGTGTTTTTAACGAACCGCCAACCCTGCTTCTTCTTCTTCTGATTCTCTTTCTTCTTCTTCTGCCACCCTCTGTATCAAGACTACGGGTGCCGCCGACAGCCGTAATCATACAATGCGCGTTTTGCTTTTTTTTTTTATTTTTTTTTTTAAATATACTGAGCGTTAATCGCGCGTTAAAAAAATTAACGGCGTTAAGAGGACGTTGCGTTAACGCGTTATTAACGCGTTAACTTTGACAGCCCTAATATATATATATATATATATATATATATATATATATATATATATATATATATATATATATATATATATATATATTAGGGCTGTCAAACGATCAATTGTTTTAATCGCGATTAATCGCATTTTGTCCATAGTTAACTCGCGATTAATCGCATATTAATCGCTATTTTTTGGCACATTTTTTTCTGTTCTAAATGTACCTTAATGTATTTTTTCTTGTTCTTAATACTTTTAACAACATAAGAAAGGTCAAATATGCGTGCATTATGAAAATGTTTATTCAACACTTCAAATCATGCAGGAAAATAAATCCAGGGTTGTCTGCTTTTGGCGAGGGGGGGCGACGGGCTCTCTGCATCTGCCGTCTGTTTGGCTTGCAAGTGGTGTCCACTGACACTGCACGTTTTTCTTCTTCGCCTTTTTCACGCAGTGTGCTGCTTTCTGTCAGTCAGTATCACACTGATGATCGCCATGGCTCCGGTGCAGCAAAACAATAAAAAGTAGGACTTGAAATTCAAACTTTCTGTCGTGATATATTTAGAGGAAAACTCGGGAGAAGCAGCCGCTAGACGTTTCTCTGCCTGCTGGAGGGAGGAAGAAGGCTAGCGAGGAGCCTGAGATAAACATGCGGGGATGAGTTATCAGCAAACGGCCACAACACGAGAGAGTGTCCCGCAAAATGATCAGGGCGATGGCGAAATAAATGTCCGCCACCGTGAGTGACAGCAGAGATGAGGAGTTTGCAGCGAGTGCTGCTTTTCAGTCCGGCGTGTTTTTAACGAACCGCCAACCCTGCTTCTTCTTCTTCTGATTCTCTTTCTTCTTCTTCTGCCACCCTCTGTATCAAGACTACGATGCCGCCGACAGCCGTAATCATACAATGCGCGTTTTGCTTTTTTTTTTTTTTTAAATATACTGAGCGTTAATCGCGCGTTAAAAAAATTAACGGCGTTAAGAGGACGTTGCGTTAACGCGTTATTAACGCGTTAACTTTGACAGCCCTAATATATATATATATATATATATATATATATATATATATATATATATATATATATATATATATATATACGGGATACGGGAGAGCTAAGGTGTGGAGTATTAACAGTAATACACTTTAGTTGCACTTTAACACTGATGTAAACTTTAACAAACAAACTGTGACACAATAATCCAAAGGCTTACAATGATCCTATTATAGTGCTGGCCCTGAGTAATTTGGTGCCCTAGGCAAGATTTTAGCCAGCGCCCTCTTGCATCGCAGTCAATTCCACAATCAATTTTCATACACTCACACAAAAACTGCATGTATATATTCAAGATTTTATTTATTTTAAGTCAAAAATATCACACCAAATAAAAACTGAAGAAAGAAACAAATGATAAAAAACAATATAAATAAGGCATTGTGCAAGCATATTATCTCTCAGCCTCAGAGTGCCATCTCTCACTAATCTACTGTCAGCCACTTTGCAAAACGACCTCCAACTCCTTCCATGTTGCCATGTGGGTATCGTGCTCCCGGCTATCCTCGTGAACCTTCAGCAAGTGGCTTGCATTTTTCCAGTCCTTTAGTCCTTCCTTATTAAGTCTGTATTCTTTTGGAGAAGACAGTTAGCAGCAGAAGCAGTGCAAGCTATCATTTCTGTTTGAGTACATCAGCCAGCTTCTTTTGATTTTTTCAGCATTGACTAAGACTCTGTTACAAAAGTCATGTTGACACTCTCCCATCTTTGTTTTTGGGAAATGTGTAACTGCTTTTTTATTTGAAATGGTCCTCTGTGAACTACCTCTCATCTCACTTTGTCAGTTAGAAGGGATGGCCAGTCAGCATTTAGTCCTGATGCTGTGTCACTCTGCTGTGCTGAGGTAGAGGGACAGGAGCACCTGATGCTGTGTCACTGGGCTGCTGGTGAAATATGTTAAAAGTGCATCTGAAGAGAGAAGAGAAGTATATGTGACCACTGCATGTTACATTTTAATAATAATAATAAAAAAAATCAGATGCTTGATGTGTGCCATACATAAGACTAATATAGACTAATAATGAAAATGTGATGAGATTCATTCAACTTTATTGTCATCAAGGGTGTAGGTTTGGTTTGTAAAGTGGTGGGGACATACATTTGCCATGTGGTCAGTGGATCCAATTTTTTTACAATATAGTAAGATCCGTCGCTAGAAAATTGTGAATGAGTAATGCATCGTAAATAAATTAATGTTCTTCATTAAAATACAGAAAGAATAAGTATGTGAACCTCTATGTTAATGAATGGGTTAAATTCCCACAGAGGAAGGTAGATTTTTATTTTCAAAGGCCATTTATTTCATGGATCCAGGATACTATGCATCCTGATAAGGTCACCTAGGCCTTTGGGCTTAAAATAGCCCCACATCATGACATACCCTTCACCATACCCAGAGATTGGCATGGTGTTATTTCAGTTATTCCATAAGCTGGTTTGATTTCCATTGAGAAATCATTAGGCTAACTAGCAATTTGACAGGCTGGAATAACACCATGCCAATCTCTATAGGTATGGTGAAGGGTATGTCATGATATGTGGCTATTTCAGTTACAAAGGCCTAGGCGACTTTATCAGGATGCATATTATCTTGGATACATGAAATAAATGGCCTTTAAAAATATAAATCTGACTTCCTCTATGGGAATTTAACCCATTCATTGACATAAGGGTTCACATATCTTCCTGTATTCAATGAAGAACCTATTTAGTTACGATACATTATTCACTCACAAATAAAATTTGTGGCCTAAAAGGTTGGATTTTTCCTCATTTGTTTAATTAAAACATTAATATCAATTATCAAGCAAAACGTGATTTTTTTAAATTCCTCTTTTAGTCAGCTTGAGCATGGGGTTAACTTACTTATTCTTGCCACTGTAGTTGAAATCCTTACCTCGTCATCTCTTTCTCCTCTCTCCTGTCCTACGCTAAGGTGCTCAATCTCAGGTGGTTCAACAACTCTGTCTGATGCAGCCTGTAGTATGGACAGCCACTATGTAATCATTGCCAAATTTGCCTATAACATTAAAACTCACAGTTGAAGTCCTTCCCTGGTCACCTATTTCTCCCTCTCTCTCATTATGTTTCGCTGTCTCATCGCTATCTGATGCCTGTAGTATGAAAAGCACTTAATATCACAATACAGGCCTACGCAATTTGTAGGTAACATTTTTAGTCTTCATCTTTGTGAATTTGAAAGATATTATTGATGGAAGATGAATCTACAGTGTAATAAGACAAATTACGCGCTGTGTTGGCTAGCTTACCTGTTCAGTGCTACTACTTTGCTCTCTCCCTGTCTGATCTGTAGTGCTGCTACTTTCCCTCTTTCTCTTCTAGCCCGACGTCTGTGTACAGCAAAACAAACTGAAATCATCTGGAATTCATAGGCTAATGCAATACAACAAAAAGAAAATAACAAGCTCACATTTTCTCCATCACTGCTAACTGTCTAGACTGCCAACTTACATTCAAGAAATAAGACCTTATATCTTTTGTCCCAGTGTCCATGATGCTAGTAGCTAATCCATCTGCCTGCCTGCTGAAATAACGTAATATTGCAAGTTAAGCAAGTGACCAGAAATAACAAACACATTTCAGTGCGGCATATAGCATCTCCATCTAGCCTACATTACAGTTGTTTTTCCGCTAAAATATATTAGTTCTAGGTCGAGAAAATCCTTAGATCTTTGCAGCAAACATTGGAAACGTTGATATATACCTCTCCTCTCCTGAACAACGGTCACAGTAGAGCTGTCTCCACTCTCCAACTCATGCGTTCCGTTCTGTATTTCCTTTCAAATTATTGCGCTTTGGCAAAGAAAACAAACATCCACTACACATAGGCGGGACCAGAGAGGAAAAGCACCAATCACTACCAGAAGCGCTGTTTCCCCTGTGAGGGGACAGGCTATCAAAATACTCTTTGGGAGACTGTTTGTGAAGCGGTGGGGAAAGGCTATAGCCTAGGGTAGAGTAGGCTATTTTATGTAAACGCGATTTGTGAAAAAGTGGTGGGGACAATTCTGCGTCATTCCAAAAGTGATATGGACATGTCCATACCGTCCATACCATAAATTACGCCCATAATTGTCATTGCAATGCAACTCAGTCTAACCAGAGTGGCAGTGCAGTGTGTATATATATTTAGCCTATGAATGATGTGGGAAAGCTGAGGTGTGGAGTATTAACAGTAATACACTTTAATTGCACTTTAACACTGATGTAAACTTTACCACACATAAACTGTGACACAACAATCCAAAGGCTTACAACGACCCTGTTACAAAGGGGATTGGAAACTAATAGCATTTTAACTGACATACAAGCAGGAAAGACACCTGTAAAATAACACCTGAACAGGCCTAACGTTAACTTTCCAAATGTCACAGATGAATTTAAGGTGGAGTAACATTAACACACATCGACTCAGCTATTTATTGATTATCAAACGATGCTGCAATCTGAAGTAATCTAGCAAGCTAACACTCTGCTCCAACAACGATCATTAAACTATTAATTTCATTCAATTCATCACATTAACGTTACTGTATCTTCTTCACGTTTTCTCTTCTTTCCTTCTTTTCCTTGACTGGACGCCGGATGGCTTTGGGACCTTGTAATTCCGCTACAGTATCAGTAAATCTCTGTCTTGGTCTTGGAGTCCTGGTGCAGTCAGATTTAGGGAGCTCGCCTCTCGACCCACCCCTCTCACAGAGGACAGGTACAGTGCAATGAGCCAGGAACCCAGAAGAAAGGCCTCTTCGTTATTTAATAGTCTTTGCTATGTCGTTACGTTGCTGTGGGCTTATATAGTATTTTCGAAATAATGGTAGTAATGGTACTGGCACCATTTTAAGAACGAGAGAGAAGTGAAACGTGGAATCAGTTCAGTTCGTTCGCGTTACAGAGTTGTTCCTTCCAACTGATTCGTTCACAACCGACACATCACTACTGCACAACAGGCATACTATAATACCGGTCAAATGATGTTATGATTACTAATATTATGTTCAGGTGAGAATTTCATTAAATGAAAACACAAAGGTAAAGAGAATCCTTTGTAATTTTTTTGTTTCACACATAATTTCTAGCTGTTAGATTACAATACGGTATTCAAATCTTTCTTAATTAGATCACGTAATGTGGAAAAAATGAGACAAGAGCGGTAGATGAAATATTGTTTGAAAAGAGTTAACAGAAAGCCTATCAGCCACAGATTCTGGAGCCTTTCCACTCTTTGCTAAATGCTAGCATAGCTATTTTGCTGACTAAAATGCTGACTAAAAAAACTGAAAAAAAAAAGACTGATATTTATAGCCTAGCCCAGGGGCGATTCTAGGATCTGACCTTTGGGGGGGCTCAGCCCCCAGGAAGCAGCTGACAGATTTTTCATAAAAGCATATATAACAAGAATCTTTGATTATCCAACCATGATTTATGTACAAGTTCCACTGACATACAATCCCCCCACTAAATAAGCCATTACACCGGATGAGATTATATCTTCCTAAACCTATGATGTATAACATTAATGATTATGGATGAAGAATGATCAACTTTTCTCCAAAAATTAGTTAATGTAAACTGAGAAGAAGGCTTAATTGACCACAGCTGTCTGTCTATAATATAGTGCTCGGATCCGGTTTTGCAGTGCCGCAGTTATAGGTGTGTGTTATAAAAACAACAACACAAAGTGTTCCCAACTGAAGGATTACTAGAAGAGCTTGTGTTTGTCTCTTTTTTTAGATTTATGTGCTGGTGTCAACACGGAGTGTTTTATTTTGAAAAGTAACCGGATGTTCCTGCGCGTGACTTCCTGTCTGCTCGGTGTTGCGTGATGCTCCGGCATCCGCTGAGGTCCTGCGTATCTGCTGGTGGAAGTTAAGACATTATCTAAAGTGAAAAACCAGCTCAGCTTCGCCAGGCAGCAGACACGTATCTGGTAGAATCACGGAGTTCGTTTCGCCATTGTTCACTGAAAGTGAAACCTTCTCCTTCTGCACTCGGAACAACTTGCGGACCATTCTCCTCCACACATTAGCCACTTACAGTGCCAGTCCCTGCCCATCTAACACACATTGGCCTGCCAGCTGTCATTCTAACTCCCAGATTCACTTGGTCGCAATCTAGAGCCCGATAGGATGCCTTGCTAAGGCAAGTTTTAGATGGGCTTGAGCCCACCCAAAAAAGGGCTAGCCTCGCCACTGGCCTAGCCTATATTATAGTAAACCTCATCACTTACCAAAAGGGGGTGAGCCCTGAATCATGGATATGACTTCAGTGATGGAGTGGTAGACCTTTGGTCTGGAAATACCCACCATCTTGATAAGGTTGTGAAAATTGCCAGTAACAGTAAGACAAAAGTAACATTGTCTTTTGACTTAGGCAAAATAAAACGGCCTAAGTCACACTCTTGACATACTACAGATCACATGATCTGTTCAACTGAGGATGTAGGCGATTTGCAGAGGTGGGCAGCATCATGAGGAGATGATTTAGGGGAAAAAAAAAATCATTTTTGCCAAAAAATGACTTAGGCAAATATTTTAGGAAGGTGACGCTATTTAAGTGCACCGTTTCGCTATGATATGATAAAGTTTTATAGCCAGGCTGCCATTTGCTCGTTTTTTTGATTGCCAACTAAAAAAACAATGGAACAAAGAAAACAACTCGTTAGGTATGTGTAATACAATGAGATTAAACGTTACATGAATCATGTAGAGCAGACATACAACGGCACTTCATAATACAGAATTACAGGTTACAAAGCTAATCAAAAAGCTAATCAACTTTTCTGACAATATAAATACTGTAATGCTTCAGTCTGACTAACAGCGGCCGGGTCGTTTTAAGGCATATATAGCTAGTGTCACAATTTCCCACAGCATTGAAGGCAGCATTACGACTGACTGCGTGAGGCGTGTTTGGCTGGGCAAGGACATACTGGGCTGTAATGACATTTGTGTAAGTTAGCCAAGTAATGCTTACTAGCTTGTGACGAGCATGAACCTATCTGTGACCACTGTACAAAACTTGACCCAAAAAACCACTGCGTCTAGACTGACTTCAGCAAGTTTTCGTCTGTAAAAGGTAACATTAAGATGGTCGTTTGGCAAGCCGGTGCATAGCTCACTACTAGCTGGTAGCTAGTTAGCCTAGCTAACAGCTATCATCGGTTGTCACGGGAGTCAGCCGGCTAACCAGCTAACTTGCACGTCCTTTAATGTCAACGTTTAAGAGAAGATTTTTCGAGTGTATTGACCCAGCTACTTGTATTGTCCACATACACGCTACTAAATAAATGATCAATTCCAACGTCAATGCAATTGTTTCCCGTATAACCTAAGATGGTGATTGGCAATTAAAAAAAATCAAAAAGCTAATGTTCTAACGTCAAACAGTGGCGATCGACTTTCTTGAGTAATGTAATTTTATAAAACCTAGATAGTGATAATACTTTGTCCCCGTTCTGTCACCAAAATCATTTTTGATTTACACTGTAATCATTCACGACTGTTAACGTGCCTTGAAATTAAATTACTTTTCATACATTATGCGACTGACCTTAGGTTATTTTGATAATTGTTGACTATATGGCTAATATTAGATTCATTTTTCATTTTGTCAGATGTCAAAAAACAGACATGCTCTTCACAAGTTACCAAAAGATGAAACATTTGCCAAAGGAGCTGTAATCTACCTGGATGTATTCCCTGTGAAGATTTAAACTTAAAAGACTACAACAGTTACTGTAGATTTATGATTTTCACTTCACAGTACTATAATTATTTCGTAGAATGTTAATGTCTGGTTAATTCGGTCTCAGCTGTCACCAGGGAGTCTGATTATAAACTTGTGGTCTGCAATTGGTCATGTGCTCCTGGCAAAGTCTCTGAAAACCTCAGTGGAAGCAAGGCAGGGCAAAATCCATCAGTTGCTTCAACTAGAATTCACTTTCATTTCCTGTGTTGATGGGATGCTTCCTAGAGAGGGCGGGCGAGTGGGAAAGACAGGGAGAAGGGAGATGTGGCCAGCACGCCAGATTTTTTGGGTCTAACACGCTGGTGCTGAACTGTTACCAGTAGTGGTGCTTAATATGGCATTAAAATCTTTAAAACCTTTTAAAAGAAAAATAATGCTTACAGCAGAAAGAATCGTCCTTATAATAATGTTTCAACATCAATATCAAAGTAGGGTGTATTTGGTCCCAAATATTGTGATGTTTGATTATGTAGCCCTGTCCTAGCATTAATGAAGTGCTTTTGGGGAGATTTTACAATATGGCGGTGTTTGTGTATTGCCATATGGCCTAAAATATTGTGATATTGTTTTATTAGGACCCAAGCAGGTCTCGACCTTGTTTTTCTCGTGATTATTATTTTTTTTTCCCCCCGCAAATGATTGATTTTTCACTGCCTGAACATACCCCAAAAGTCACCAAACTTGAAATATAAGTCACACCTGGCGAAAAATTGTATAATCTATTGTCGTCCTGAATTTCCACCACTAGGTGGCGCTATAATCTAGGAAAGTGCATTTTGGTTAAAAATCTACTTTTTCGAACTCCTCCTAGACGATTTGACCGATAGGTAGCGCTCCGGTGGCAGTCTAATAACTGTGAATGGAATTAAATGGGGAAGTCTTCAAATTTTCTTGACTTTCAACCCTCATACTTTGAACTAGAGACACCATTCCAACTTTAAAAGAGTCAGAAGACCTTGAACTATTGGGCATGTGTTCGGCTTTTTAAAATCTTTTACGGTTTTGAAATCATCACAGTTTTAGTTTTATAATGGGTGTGTATTGCGTGAGCAAGAGTGCGTGACATCATCGCTAGAGTGGAAAGCAGCTAGAAATCTAGAGAAAAAAATTCTCTTCATCTTGATTTGGATCCCACATCTTTTACTTCACATAGACAATATATGCATAGAAATGTAGGAAATCTTGTTGGCTTTCAGCTGATGGTTTTATTTTAGATGTAGGACTTACACTTTTGGCTGTAGGAGCCCCAGAGCGACAAGCACTCCAGCAACTCCCCCATAAGCCACAATGTTAATTTTGAGCCTAAATTTCTGGGGGAGAGCAGACGGTACCTGATTTGTCTCTCGCATTTCTGCCCTCATTTCTCCCTTTCCAGAAATAAAAACGACATGACTGAGTTCAGCCATGTCTCCTCTCACTCAACATATAAATATTTTGGCGATAACCATTACATTTCTTTCAAGAATCGCAGGAGTTTGGGAGGCGTTTCCCCATTCATTGTTATTGGGACATTTTCAACTTTGGTTCTGCTACTGCTCCAGCATATGTGAAGCCAGAGAAACTGTTCACCTTTTTAAGCTCTTTCAGCCCTCTTACTTTTCAGCTTTTCTGCCTTTTCAGCTTTTGAAAAATTTATCTTTCCTTCTCTTCAGCTTTCATCATGCAGCAGGTGACAGCCCATTAGATAATGAGTTCTTTTCTGACCTGGCTGGATTCTCTGGATTTTTTTCAAGATCTCCCAAGAGAACCAATGTGCTTGATAGAATGATAGCACACAGACTCTCAAGAGCAAGCACAGTAAGATGGAACTTCCATATCTGTGCCGTGAACACTGTGTTTGGTGACATCATCCAGTGTTATGAAACCATCGGGGGAGTTTGAGCCTACCACTGTGCGGGAAGCTGGAGTGTTTGTTAGGCTACTGGAGGATGATACTTTCAGCTTCTTCCTGAAACTATTTCTGCATCATGCCTCGTGTGGACATTTACGGCTAAATGACTAAAGAACAGCTGAAATTCCTTCACTTTTGAGTGGACACGCTTTCTCTACCAGAGGGCAGTGCTGCCTTGCTAATGGATACAAACCTCTGTTCAACAGTCTGTTGTGTCACACATTGAAGTCCTGTCATTATTTGTTCTTTATGTAGATTGGAGGAGTTTTCCTGACATCAGTGAACATCAATTAAAACCGGCGAGAGCAGGTCACCAAATTATAAAGGAACGGCTTCCTCAACGGAAGGTGTTGCATGAACAAGCGCCGGCAGCAGCAGTATGCCCCGATGCACGTGGACTACGAGAGCCTGTTAATCGCTGCTCGCAGCTTAAATTAGGGCCCGAGCAGGGAACCTGCGAGGTCCCGATTGTTTTTCGAATGATTAGGGGGCTAAGCCTGAGGGGTGCTGTAGGCTAAACCGTACAAGGCAAGGCGGTGCAATTTGGAGGGTTGGTCCAGACACCTGCACGTACCTCAGACACAAAAAACTACATCTGCCTGCAGGGGGCGCTACAACCTAGGCGAACACCCCCATTTATAACTGCTTGCAGTTCTAGTTTTGTTTTGTTTTTCTTGCTTTTATATAGTTCTTCTTCTTTTTCTTTTTTTCTGCAAATTCTTAACTTTGAATGGGAGCAGCTGTAATGCAAGCAATTTCCCCTCAGGGATCAATAAAGTATTTCTGATGCTGATTCTGATTTATAGTCGTATGACCTATGATAGCACTTGAATGGAATCACTTGAGTTTAACTCTGCTCATCAATGTCCTGGTGGAAACTTTTTAGCGCTCACTGTTGCCATGCTCTGTCCTCTCTGTGGTCTCAGGTTTGTTGGGGTAGAGAGCCTGCTGCTGTAGTTGGGAAAGTGTGAGGTGCTCAGGGTACGACGAGACTTGCGCTGTCCGCCATATTTTTGGATGATGGTCAGCTGGTGACCGGGGTTACCCTGGCCCCTGTTGTGAATGGCTGTGAGCAGAGGGGGCATCGCCTTCTGGGTGGGTTGTGTCTGCAGCCATGGTAGAAGGCAGCCCATCACAAAACAGAGCTGGAGTCTCAGTCAGGTAAAGTGCTTGATTTAGGATCTTCTCTTCCATTTAACATTTGACTTGTGTATTTGAAGCAACTTTATGAAATGTACAGTTCCTTAGTTCAACACCACTGTAGTAAATAGAAATCCCATGTGTGATAGTTTGTCAGATGTCATGTAGATGCTAACAAAACTCATTACATATGAATGTGATATGTTGAAAACTTTTTTCTTTTTTTTTCACTTGTATTACTGAACCAGCATGAAATTGACACAGCTTCCATATTGCTTGCTTGCTTTTACTTATTGTGCTATGCTAGCCTAACCATCCTTAACCTACTGTGTCTCTGTGCTGGATGCATAGAGATTAATGGCTCATCTGACATTATAGTAGCTTACAAATATATTATTATCTATAAAAAAATTCTCAAAATATCAGACTGCTAATGTGATGAAATGTCATTATCAACTCACTATTTGAGCAGATGTTTTTCTCACAGTCTTGTCTTTTTATAATCTCACTGAGTCCTTATTGCTTCTTTAGGCTGTTGACTGGAAGTGGATCTGCCAGACACGTCCCCTGACCAGTGTATCATGGGCCCTGGCACCACCCAACAGCTTAAGGTATCAAAACCTTAAACAGCCAGCTCTGTCCCACCCCTTCCACCATGCCAGCCAGTCTCAGAGAGGTGGTTACTACATGGGGGACTGGGTGGAGTCACTCAGCGTTTGTGTGCTGGTGCGACAGGGTGAGTCGGACGGCCTCCACACACTGCTTGAGATCCCTCTATCCGGTCACAATAAACTTGGAGAGCTTCTCGCTCTGGAGGCTCTCAAGTCCCCTGAGTTCTCCTTTCCGTTGACGACAGTGGATGGCTGCAGAGAGGATGACATCAGCGTTGACGGCTTCAACCAAAACAATGTTGATGCTGTAAAAAGAGAACATGGCTGTTTCAGAAGCCTGTTTGAAGCAGAGAGGTGTCCTGCACCATTCATGTATGGCTCTCAGTTTTATTGTTTTCATTGCCCGGGCACAGAGCCGGCACCTGGCAGCGGGCTGAAATCCAGGCTGGATATTGGACTTTACAACAAGCCTGTGGAGCTGCCTCTGCTACCTCCGACTTATCTGTGTAGCAGTGTAGAGAAAATGGAGGGGGAGCATACAGAAGGCAACAGTGAAAGGGAAGAGAAACTTGCCATGATGTATGAAAGACTTAGGATAGAGGTAAGAATGCACACTGGTTCTAGGTGAGTGGCCAGCAGGGCCGATTTACTGCGAAAGTACTGCATGCAGGTTGGCAAACCAGCCAACATGCATGCACAGCTGGTACGTGTTTTGAGATTAAGGTACGTTTGTGCATTTTGTCACTGTAATGCACAACAAAAGCTGGTGATGCCCGGCGAATTTGACAAATTGTGCAGCAGTACTCATGTCTAATAGAAAGAGGCAGCAGCAATACACCAACAAGCATGTAGCCTGCCGAAAACCAAAAGAAGAAGAGTTCGGCTATTCATATTGCCAGATTTGTTTTCCTTGCCTTTACACACCTACGAAACAAATATTTGCAAGCAGGGATGATTTACAAAATCTGTAATGTCATTACAAAGACTAGCTTGGATCGGCAAATTGACAGCAACACTCTATACTGTAATTGTGTCCTGCTCTGCCTTCTTTCAGCTGGCTAGTTCCTAAAATGAGGACCATTCTTTAAACTCCTTTGCAATGGTAAACCAGACTAGAGTGTTTCTGGAAAGTCCAGTTAAGTAAGCATGGCAATGGGTACTGAAACACTGTATGAAACGGGCCCCGGGACTAAATTATAGCTAAATTATTAATAACTTGTTCCACAGACTCCTCTGCTGTCCCAGCCCTGCCTCTATCCTCCTTCTAATGCCTGTTATACTGTAAGTGCAATAAAACCTACCGGAGTAAAAAGCTCAGTGCATCAGTTCGGCAAATTGTTATAAGTAAGCCAAAACGGGTCTGTATGAGGTCTAACTGGTTAGCATAGTTTGCCTCATGTCTTAAATATATGGCAAACTCTTGTAAACTGCTACTGGCTGAGACAAGCTGGCCTGTCGTACCTCTACCACCAGGAGGTTACCTGTAGGCCGTGAATCACCTCAGCATAGGAAAGAGAAGAGAGGCTCTGACCGCCTTGGTGACACTGACTGTCTGTATTTTTTATTCACTCTTTAATGACGTCAGGAAAATTTGTTTCCAGTAAGACAATATTGAGTGTATATAGTGACTTTGCGGTTGTAAACATTGCTCCTCTAATAACATCTAGTTATATTTCAAATATAAATAAACTCTAATTCATGTTCTGAATTTATTCTATTTTCCAATAATGTTATAAAAAGCAATCATTTATTATTGCAAAACAACTAATAATCAATCAATTTATCGCCACACACACATTCATATGAGCCGAAAAGGTGTTACATTTTTCAAGGTTGGCAGGTCTGCATTTGGGCTACTGAGACATCCAACGAAGTAGAAGTTTTAGTATTTTGAAAAAGATATTGCAGCTTTATGAGGGAAAAATAAATATAATGTTAATATTATTTATTGTATTTTCCATTATAGAAATTTCAGATTTTTTCTTCGACCTAACAGTGGCCCTAATAATCAGTTGTAGATTTGTATGAGTCAAGTTAACAGTTTTGCAGCAGGCATTGACATCAGCTAAAATCCCTCTGTACAACCTGATGTGGCACTACACTTAAAGTTCGGCTAATTTTTCACTAAGGTGCATACAGGTAGGAGGTGCATTCAGAGGAGGCAGCACAATGTGTGTTACATATGGGGGAACAGTGGGAAGCTTAAGTTAATACAACTGTCTTCTAGAACACAAGTCACTTCTGATAAATGTTTTTTCACCACATCCTTGAGAAGATGATGGATAGTGAAAATGTGGACGGATATTGGGTCCAAGGTAAAATAACATATTTGCTAACCCATCAGCTAACTTTAGCATCCAACATCTTCCTTGCTTGCACTGATGTTTGATTACTCACTCATTTACAGGCTTAAATAAATGTTTCTAAGATGTATGATATTTTAGAATTAATTTATGCTTTCCTATCATGTCACACTATTAGACAGTAATGTTAGCTAGGGATTGGATAAATGTTAACATGAGTAGCGCTGAGAATAAGTACTCTAATAATTCGAAAAACCATTTGTCCTATAGTGTTTGTATAAGCTCTTAACACTTGACGCACTTTAAACTATAACTTTGTCTCCTGATGAGTTTAGGTGCAGCCTTGCATATGAAGTACTGATGACACAGGAATACTACATTACCTGATGTTCACAATGAAACTGGAGAGAATTAAACAATAAAATAATCATAAAACCTACTGCTGTAACAGAGTTGGCAGTTACGCACTGCAACAATCCAGCATTGAGAAAAGTGGGAGAAAAAAAAGTTGTCCTCGCTCCAAGA
>OZ023169.1:29172323-29184823 GCA_963678695.2 Diplodus puntazzo
TATTTGTAATGCTATGCTTACATCTGCTGCAGAAACATGCATTGCAAATGGTGATGCTGCATGAAGCTCGCTGCCAAACAAGCAACTACCAATTAATGAATCCTCCTTAAAGGTAGTGGTCCAATATACTTAATAATGCTTCCATTGGTATGATGAGAAGACGGATGTCGATCTCTCATGTCCGCATGTTAAAGGAGAATTTCAGTATTTGTCACATTGGGTCATCTAAAGCAAAACATTTTTTAATTCAACTTAATCTCTCTGATCAAACTTCAGATCATCAATGAAAAGAATGTTTCAGACTCAAAATCATCACCAGAAACCATTGAATTACGCAGTTACGCTAGTTATTAACTGAGCAATAACTACCTACTGCAGTGTTTTGAGAGTCAACTCAAAGAAGATATAACTGTTTCCATGAAACTTAACCAGCCTGTTTTGAAGTGGAGTGTGAGAGAACCCTGCCAAGGTTTAACTCCAGAGGTTTTCAGTCATTAGCAGTGGATTCTGGTGTCTGGCTCCCTCCATTATTCATAGCACATGTAGAACTTAGATGACTAGCATGTAAGAATACAA
Organism: Diplodus puntazzo; assembly: GCA_963678695.2. NCBI lineage: Eukaryota > Metazoa > Chordata > Actinopteri > Spariformes > Sparidae > Diplodus > Diplodus puntazzo. The sequence continues at coordinate 29,172,900 of OZ023169.1, forward strand.
TGACTCTTGACAGACATGGGCCTCTCTGCACACATTCGTGACTTGAATTTTAGCTCTCTATAGATTGAAATTTGTGAAACTAATAATAATAATAATAATAATAATAGGAAATATTTTCAAACATGTTTTGGTACAATAATGGGAAGATTGTGGTGGGATGGCATGTTATGGATGTGGGTTCTGCTGATCCAAGAATTAATTTTTGTTAAATCTACAATGCATACTGTGTAATTGCACCGCTGTGGCGATAATGTATGGTAAAAGGAAGTCATACAATCTAACACTGTATTGATGTTCTTTCCCACTCCTATTTCTGACATTGTCCTGAAAGCATTTGGGGAAAATTCAGCTTGACTCTGAAGCGAAACAAGTTATTTAGGCCAACATAAATTGGGATGTATGGGTGTAGTGATATGTCTGATGCTGTAACATGGCATCTCATTAACCAATTATTAATGATAACAAAAGAATATCCACAAGAACAACATCTGAAAGGCTTTAATATAGACATTCATCTATTAACTCTTCCAGTTAGGCCGCAACTTAGAGCACTAGCTCGGTAGTATCAACAGAGAGGATCCACTTTGTGAAATGTAAAAAAAGAAAGAAGACGCACTTGTTGCTCCGCTCTGTAAAAAGGAATAAACAGAGACTTGCTAACTGAGTAAACTGTCATGGATGCATGGATATAGACTATATAGTGTGTTGAATATCACCAACTCTGTCTTCGAAAAGACCTGACCTGTACTAAATGTGACTGTCATGAATGCTTATTGCAAAGAAATCTCTGTATAGAAGCTGTTTCTACTGTATTCAAATGTGGTTGTGAAGTTGAGTTGTACATACTCAGGCTGGTTGCTAAAGCAATTATTGTGACTTCACTCTTTCACATGGTTCAATAATATTAAGTGCTTCTTCAAACCAAGCAATATAAAGCATGCTGTTACAGTAGCGGGTGTTTATCTGTCACATCATTATAGAGCCAACACTCACTGGGTCCTGTGTTGCTTACGTCCCACATGTCCTGCTGCAGTAACAACACTGTGTTAATACCGTTTGTGTGAATAAAATAAACGTATGATCTATAAAAATATGTCTGAATCTAACCAAAAGCTTGCTAAAAGTGTTGCTAAGTGAACACATACCTGTTTCCTGACAGACAAACTCTTAACCAAATCATTTATATGATCATTCATTTTAACACTACTTGTATTGAGTGTAATACACACTGCAGAGTCCAATAGCCACTAGTGGGCCTTTAGACTTCAGATTAGCAGTGACATTAGACATGCTTTAACTTAGGAAAATGTTTAAAGTTTGATAAATATTATGGCAAACATGGCTTCAATTGAGGTCCACTTCATGTTTTGTGCAGAAGACAGTCATGTTAATTTTGGGCTTTTCTCTGCGAAATAAGCGTATTTTATCACAGTATACTAAATGAAGCTATATTTCAGTGAAATGCATTTCCAGCAATATTCCTACCAAAGAATGTTTGAAGTTTGATAAATATTATGGTAAACATTCTTTCACTAAAGGTGTACTTCATGTTTTGTGTGGACAAAATGTCAGTTTTGGGCTTTTCTCAGTGAAATAAGCATCTGTGCACAGTAGAGGTGGGTAAAAATCAGTAGCGTAACATCATGGTGCAAATATTTTTTCTTGTGCCCCCCACCCCCTAACCAAATAATTAACCACAGGGTCCCCTTTAAACCCTGGGTGCAGGTGTATATTTTGGTAAATAACTGCTGGTTTCAAATAAATACTGGGTATAATTTATTATTTTTTATATATATATATCAAGGAAGAAGACGTGACCACTGACACTGCACGTTTTTCTTCTTCGACTTTTTCACGTATTGTGCTTGCTTTCGGTCAGTCAATATCAAATTGATGATCGCCATGGCTCCAGTGCAGCAAAAACTTAAAAAGTACGACTTGAAATTCAAACTTTCTGTCTTAAAATATGCAGAGGAAAACTCGGGAGAAGCAGCCGCTAGACGTTTCTCTGTCGACCAGAAGAGTGAGAGATTGGCGAAAAAATCAAACTGAGCTTTAGCGTCTGTCCGAGGAGGACAGCAACAGGGCCAGGCTGCCTGGTGCAGGAAGGAAGGCTAGCGAGGAGCCTGAGATAAATATGCAGGAATGAGTCATCAGCAAACGGGCATGCCACGAGAGAGTGTCCCGCAAAATGATCAGGGCGATGGTGAAACAAATGTCCGCCACCGTGAGTGACAGCAGAGATGAGGAGTTTGGCGTGAGTGCTGATTGGCTGAATCGTTTCCTCCGCTGCAACAACTTCACTTGTAAGAGCGTAACATCGGTTTTAAAAGTGGGGGGAACACAAAAAAGTGGGGGTCTGATTTGAATACCATTTTACGCATTTCCACATGCCTTTAATCATATTCTCAGTTACTCAAAAGCAACACAGTATGATGAACGTGGCTATCATGCCTGGTCATAGGTGCGATTGGCAAAGGACAAAAGGCAGGAAAATATACGGCTCTACTATGTCTCTTTTCACACTTTGTTCCGTTGTTGGAAATAGAAATAGTTCGCCCAACACATCCAAAATTCTTAGCACACAGTGTTTCCCCTTGATTGTTTTGGTAACCTAGCAACACCAGGGGGGTCCGGGGGCATGACCCCCCGGAAGAACATTTTGAAAAATATCCCTTTAAATGGTGACTGCTGGTGAGATAAAAAAAAAAAAAAAAAAAAACATTTTCAGAATTTTCAATTTTCTGGACCTGAGTAGAGCTTAGATCAGGCAAAAAAATCAAGCCCGGCCTGAGCCCGTGCACGCTGTGTCCGAGCCTGGCCCGGCCCGGGGGCTGTTATAACTGACGTTCTCAACTACAATTGCGAGTTATTTGAACTACAGAAATCTTGATGAATAATGCAACAAGTGCTGCACTTAATACACTCGACAAAGCCGACACATATTGTCACTGCCCACCCGTTACTCTAATCTGGCCACTTTTTTCAGTAACGAGTTATCTAACGCGTTAATATTTCCAAACCAGTGATCAGATTAAAGTTACTTATTCAAGTCACTGTGCGCTATTTTTTTTGTCATCTTCCTTAGTAAAAATATACATTTTTGCTTTCTTCTTGCGTCTTGGGAGTAACGTCACATACGCGAAAAGTCGCGTTTTCCTGTTGCAGCCTTTGAACGCAGCATCATTACACAAACTGTCTGCAACTTACAGCGAGAGTGGGTCCACCTGATTACTAACCTGGCATACGCTGGTGTTGCATCAGCTGGGTGGAGTTTGCCATCAAATTAATGTAAAATAAGCACATCGGTAAACGCCGGGGTAGATTAATCAAGTAGACCCCATGTTTGAGTATCGGACGCTTGAGAGCTACTGCGTTCCGCTGGATTAAATAAAAGTGGGGGGGACAAAAACGGGATTTCGGAAAGTGGGGGGGGACATGTCCCCCCTGTCCCTAGTGGATGTTATGCCTATGCTTGCAGAAGACAACTATTGACCAGAAGCAAGGGCGTAACCATGGCACAGATATTGGGGGGGTCCAAATGAGAGCCCTTTCCCTGAATTTTTTTTTTAAAGTACATTTCCCACAATTCAATGATATTTTATATATAAAAATTCGCACATTTAGAAGTTTTGAGGACAACATTGACCATTTGAATTCACATGTAAAGGAATATTCTGTGAAATTGCATGGATTCCTACAGAATCAAGATAAAACTTCTCTTTAAATTCCCATTAAGTGAAAATCAATGTTTTTATCTCAAAGGTTTTGCTCTATATCTCACCTATATGCCAGTATCAGGCCCAATGTTACTAGTTTTATTTACTGACTACATGTAGGACTAGGTTAAAACTAATGTTATCATAGTGTTTAAATTCTCATTCAAATTTCTCACCTGATCATCTGTATCCCCAGAGCATGTCCCTGCCTTGCCACTGCTGTCACCGTGCCTCTCCCTCTCCCTGTGTCTCTGTGCTGCCTACAGATACCATTATTTTACAAGAACAATGGCTGACCTTGATGATCATTTTAATTTAAAACATTGATTTTTTTTCTGCTTGTGTTACTAGTTTAGTTGATTTAGCTATATACTGAGTGCATAAATAACAGTGTACAATGTACAGTAGTGTAGCCCCTTTCACACATACACTGCTATTCTGAACTTATCTGGACATTACCTGGAGGAGCTGTATGTGTAACAAATGAGAGCAGTAGCAGGGATGAGTTGATGTAGGAGATTTTCTTCATTGAAAACGAAGTTTTAAGCTCCAACAAATAGCTTTAAATTACGTAAATGAACACCTACATGGCATTAATGCAAGAATATGAATGTACTCCTGTCACATAACTCCACTTACATGACAACTTGACTTGAAAAAGAAGTCCATCTTCTGCTGCCTCTTTCTTTTTGGCATTCCTAACAAAAAGAATAATGATCATGTTGAATAATATCAAAATCAGTGGATGTTTCTAGAAAACTCTCTGTCAGTTACCATTAACTTTACCTGGCTTACCTGGCTTGGCCTAATTGTTTGCCACCTGGCTTGCTTAATATTAGCTAACATGCCACAAAGCAAGACAGAGTTATTTACAGACAAAATTCTACATTATTAACTAGTTAAACAACCGTTTCATACCTCCACTCTGTTCGCTGTCTGCAGCAGCGAGTGACTGCAGCTGGTGTTAGCATGTAATTGTTTACATTCTGGGCAGCCGGGACTAGTGGGTTTGGTCAAATGGCTGTGAATTGCTTGATGGCTCTCAATCACTCTAACTTGACCAATGTTTTTTCATGTATGGGGGAGCTACTCAGCGTACTGACGTGCACTCCATTTCAGTATGCTGTTACATCGCGAGGGCGGGCAAACGGTTTAATACCTTAGGATGGGCGCAACCAAGTTTACAGTTAGGAGGGGGGGGGGTTCACACACTTATGTTTTCTACTGTATATTGGGGGGGACAGACTACCATTTTCTCAATATTGGGGGGGACACGACCCCCCCAAAGAATGCGTGGTTACGCCCATGCGGCCACTACGTTCTGTAGAATGTTCAGAAACCTGGATAAGATTTTTACATGCAACATGTGTCCTGGTTTCTCAAAACCGGGATAACATGTTTACATGTGCAAAACATAACCAGGATCCTCCAAAAACACCATCATAATCAGGATGCTAGTTAGCTGTTATTATTTAGACTGTGGCCAGTTGTGTTCAAGCTGTCACAGCTAGATACTGCCTACCTGATGGTTACCGAAAACTATAAAAGGCACAATTATGTATTTAAAAACAAGTCAGGCCTCATCTGGCAAGGCCAAACTCAAAATTCCACACTAGAACAACCAAGGCACCATTTTGACTGTTTCAAATTTTCAATGTAATAACTGAAATAAAACCTATGTAACTATAGACTGTTCTCTCTTCTGACTCTTCCTAAATGTGTGTGTATATATTACATCCAGTTCTTTATTCTCTTTCCACAGGTCAGAGATTGCCACAGACATAGAGGCATGCTGTTGCACTTTGAAGAATAAAGAACCTTCCAGCAAAAATAAAAGTTTGTTGACTTTGACTGACAACTGACTGTGCATTGTTACTCTGCATACAACCTACATTGTTATATTACTTTGAAAAATAAAGCTTGACAATATTTATAGAGTTATCACTTGTTTTTGATAAGCATATTTGCTTTTGAGACATGCATGCCTAGACCCAGACACCGTGATTCCAATTTCTTATACTGAAGGTTAGTTTTTTAAACTATTCTGAAGGGTATTTCAATAAAATAAGGTAAAGTGCTATGTTTTTACATTTATGCAATTAGAAACAAATCCCTTTTAGAAAGAAGCTTTATTAGATAAATAATGAAATCACAAATATTTTGATTTGTAAAATTTGAACAATATAAAAAAAGAGAAATCTATGTACAGTATTGCACAACACTCAAAAATGCAAATGCACATCTCAGGCTGTTGGTTGCAGCATTTCCTCTACAACTGTGGGCCTTTCCCTGCATCTCTGGGCTGGAGTTGGACAGGAGGTGCTGTTGGAGCAGCAGCAGTGGCTGGGGACATCACAGATGAGGCTGGGGTCCCGTGTCAAAGTTTGCTCGATATGTGGCGTGCCTGATGTACGTCCAAGCGTTAAATTTTCTCCTAGTACGTACAAGACAAAGTATATATTAGTAAAACAACTATTACCTGAGATACAATGACAATTGTTTGCGTTTAGAAACAGACTCTTACTACTGAGACAGTTTACAAGTTCAAATGCAATCCTCTGCAATCTCACATGTCCGACTCGAGCAGTGTCATCTGTACGGAGGTCATCGGGTGTTTGTCCCACACGACGCCCTCTGCCCCGGTTTTCACGGTCCCGGCCTGATCCACCTCGTCCACGGCTCCCTCGTCTACCCGTGGTCGTAGAAGCAGCTGCTGGGGTGTAGTCTTCATCTGAGCCCAGTGTCTCAGTCTATAAAACTCTAACCATATCAATAAATAAAAATGTCACACGTTTTGCAAAGCGACAAATGTAAATAAGCTGCTAATTTACTGGTGTGACTGACGTGCTAAGCTAAATACTACACTTTCCGAACGTTATTTTTTATCACAAAATTAGACTTTATTGCTAAATAAACATGTAATGAATTTAGGAACACATTCCTAGGTAAGGTATAGCCATGTGAAAGTCACTGTAAAGCGTTTATATCTAGCTGTGTGGAGTGTAGCTCATGTTATTACTGATTCATGTGTGTTGTTTACCTGGGCTCGTCAGTCATGCGCAGGTCGCGTGCACGCTAGCCTTCTCTCGGGGAGGGACTTTGGAGGCAGGGCAGGGGAGCAGTGCAGAGGGAGGGGGAGGGATCTGAAAGTTGTACTTGTTCAAATTTAATGCTAAGTCCTCTCTCTCCTCCAAGTTACCAACTGCAACTGGGGATGAGTGGAAGCAATGGGTGTCAGGTGCGACTGTTGAACATTTTTGGAGTTCAGTAGATATGGAAGCGAATCTGTTCCATAATGAAATGCATTAACAGAAATGCATTTTCATTTTCAGAATATAGCTGCATTTTTGACTCATAAATAAAATGAGTAATAAATCATCCAGATTGCATTTTCATTTTCTTCTTCAAGACTGCTCATTTTGTGCCAGGGCTGAAAAGTAAACTGCTTTTTCGTTTTAAAGCGCCTCCCACAAAAAGTGTTCCAAAATTCAATTTGGATTCGCAATCCCAAGCGGCACAGGACAGTGACGTCAGCGGCCTCTGTTCTTCTTCAGCCCCAGTCTGACTGACCGTGCTACGCATCTAACACGTTAGGGGGCGGCAGTGTGCATGTTCGACGCTGGAGCAAGAAGAGAGACAAGAAGAAAGTGTGAACAGGGGCGGCTGGCCCATAGTGGGCGATAGTGCACCGCCCTCCTTAAGCCAAACGAAAAAAAAAGAGAGAAAAGAGTTTATTTTGCCGGTCTAAGTCTTAATAGTATAGTCCAAACAGCAGCCTGAATATCGCTGCGACAATCAGCAGCCTGGATGTCACTGTCCAACCAGTAGCCCCACCACCTAGGGGCGATATCGTTCAGATTGAAAATCGCCCCAGGCGCTCTCATAGACTTGCATGTTGAGACTCTTTTTTTCAAAATTGGAACGATACAATGCATTTCTATGGGCCCCGGTGGGGCTTGCCCTAACGTGATTTCGTCATACGCAGTTACGCACTGATCCGTGCTCCGACATACAGCGCGCGCGTCTGGCGGTCGCAGAGACCGCGAAATCATGATGGCTGGCAACTGCAACTCCATCGTTTCCCTGAGGGAATTACCGTTCAGTCGTCGAAGCAATGCGGATAAATTGGCTGTTAAAGAATTGGGACCACCCAGACCAAATTTAAGCATCAAGCAGGTGTCAACAAAAGCGGGGAAAACATACAGTCGCGGATTTTCCCGGAGCTGGTACGAGCGAAAAACATGGCTAGCAGGTTGTGAAGTGGCTAGCGCTCTGTTTTGCTACCCCTGTGTGCTAATCCACCCGGATGCCAACACTGACACCGCCTGGACAAAGACGGGTGTTACTGATATGCACCACCTCTCAGAAAAGGTGAAGAAACACGAAGCATCGAAGATGCATATGGACAGTTGCCTAAAACTGTCGGCATTTGGGAGAGTGAACATTGCCACACAGCTGGATGAGAGCTACAGGATAGCCGTGCGCCGTCACAACGATGAGGTGAGCAAGAACCGGCACATCCTAGGCCGCCTTATCGACTGCGTGAAATTCTGTGGCCTGTTTGAGTTAGCTCTGCGAGGCAAGGATGAGAGTGAGGGGTCCAGCAACGCTGGGATTTTTCGTGGACTGGTTGATTTAGTGGCGTCGCTGGACGAGGTGTTTGAGGAGCACTTAAGAACGGCCACAGTCTTTAAGGGCACATCAAAGACGGTGCAGAATGAGCTGCTGGATTGCATGGCATCTGTCATCAGAGAGCATATCGTGGAGGAGGTGAGAGCAGCAAGATTCGTGGCAATCCAAGCAGATGAAACCACAGACGTCTCTACACAGACTCAGTTGGTGCTGGTGCTGAGATATGTAGATGGAAAACACGTTGTGCAAGAACGGTTCTTTGAATTTGTCCCCATCTTGTCAGCAACGGCCAGCTCCATTGCCGATGCAATTTTGGAGAGACTGAATAGCGTTTTCACTGATGATGATAAGTGTAAACTCATTGCGCAAGCCTACGACGGTGCCAGTGTGATGAGAGGAGAGAGAGCTGGTGTGCAGCAAAAGGTACGAGAAGAGTACAAAAATGCCCATTATTTGCATTGCTACGCACACCAGCTGAATTTGATCATGCAGCAGGCCACTTCACACATCTCAGCAGTGAGAGTTTTTTTCTCTGACCTTGGTGGGATTTCCAGTTTTTTTACCCGGTCACCCAAACGCACAGCCCTTCTCGACCAGATTGTTGCACGAAGGCTGCCTAGAGCATCATCCACAAGATGGAACTTCAACAGCAGGATCGTGAGCACTGTCTATGAGAACCTGGGCGACCTCATAGAGTGTTTTGAGACCATCAGGTCAGACAGCACCTTTGACAGCTCCACGGTGAGGGAGGCGTCTGGCTTCCTGAGGATGCTGCAGGATGAAGATTTTGTTTCTTTCCTGCAGCAGTTTCATCAAATCATGCCTCATGTTGACATGATGTACCAACAGCTGCAGAAGAGGGACATTGACATGGTGTTCATCAAACGTGCCCTGCAGAACTTCACCAGCAGTATTCAGGCCATCAGGTAAGATAATACAATAGAGTAATTATAATAATAATTATGCACATGTTCATTACTAAATGTCAGCATGCTGTGATGGCAATAATGTATAGGAACTCAAAAGTAATGAGCCAATTTAGTCATCTGCATTTGTGTGCATAAGTAAATTTAGCACATCCAGAAATAGTGATATTTTTTTCAGCCATTTCCAAAAAGTTGTGCAACACAAACAGTTTTTTTTATTACTTACTGTTTTGTTTTTTTTTAAAGATAGTAATTATTGATAATGACACTGACATACTGTCTCATTCATATTCTAACACTTTTGATCTGTCTCCCTTCAGGGACCAAAGCTCCTCTCAACAGCAGCAGCAAGAAGCCCCAGGTACCACAAGATCAAGGAGAGCCTTGGGAGAACAAGAGAAGCAGAGGCTGTCAAAAGAGGTATCTGCATTCATTACTGACCAATGATGTAGGCATACTCAAGTGTTGGAACCAAGTGATAAAGTCACAACCTCTGTTTTTACAGTTGGATTCAGTAATTACTCACCCATTACTTGTCCATTATACGCACACAAGGATACAGTAATAAGTCTGCATGAATAACAAAATAAATACTTTGGAACTGTGAGACAGTAGATTGCATTTAATGTTAATGGTTCAAAGGATGTCAGGCTGAATGGTCGGCCGACTCGGCCCCCACACATTTTTACTTCACCAAATCTGGCCCTCTTTGCAAAAAGTTTGGGGACCCCTGCAGTAGATCATGGCCACATTCATGCCATCACTAGATTTTATTTTTTATTTTTTTTTAACAATTGTGTGTTACTGACTATACATTTTTTTATAATTTTAACAGATCTGTGACACAATCCTGGGCCATGCCAAAGACAGGTTCTCCTTCACCAGCCACCTTGTGAGTGCCGTGCTGCTAGAGGCAGAGCTGTTTGACCGGCATCGGACAACATTCCCTGAAGAGGCTCTGAATACCACCGTGAGGGCATACCCCATGCTACACAAGGAGAGGCTCAGGACTGAGCTTTCTCTCATCTACGAAAGTCCAGACTTCAGGGGCTGCTGCGGTGCACTGGCTCTGTACCAGGTTCTACAGAGCTACAACCTCCAGGAAACCTTCTCTGAGACTGTGGCGCTGTTGAACATCCTCATAACCACTCCGATGACAACAGCTGAAGCTGAGAGGTGTTTCTCCACCTTAAAGAGGATCAAGACATTCCTGAGAAATACAATGGGAGAGGAACGTCTGAATGCATTGGGCATGCTTTCCATGGAGAGAGAGCTGGTCAGGAACATGCCTGATTTCAACGAGAGGGTGATTGATCGCTTTGCTTGCTTGAAAGAGAGGCGAGCTAAATTTCAATACAAGTGATGAGTGAGTGTGTTCTTAAATGGTGAGTTGTGTTATGTTGTACTCTCCAAATGTTGAATTGTAAATAGTTGTATTGATTGCATATTGCCTGCCAAATACAGTTATGTTCATAATAATAGCAGTGTGTTTAAAAACAATGAAATGTGACACTGTAAAGCTGGCTATCTGTCTTTTATTTATTATTATTTTACCCATTGAATGGGTCATCTTAGCCATCATCACAACTTTTGCCCCCCCTGAGAAATTTATCAGGAGCCGCCACTGAGTGTGAAGGCTGTGTTGTTGTTAGCATAGACTGTGGTACATGTTGTCAGAAACAGCGGGGAAATCACCACCATGTCCAGTTCTGTACTGCGGTCAGGACAGCCATGGTTCGCGTTTGCTTGGTCAAATCAGCCGCACATTTTTTTTTCCAGTGCGCAAATGCTCTAACATGTACGGTGATCGCAATGAAGCCGCTCTGAAGAGCTGCTGGTAGTGAGTGATGGGTCCGCTGCAGTCTCACAGTCAGAACCGTGAAACACACACGGTACTTTACAGTCAGTACTCCCGGTAATAAACTGAAAGTATCAGCTGGACTGTACGTCGACGTCGCCCCCATATTGGATGTGGCAGCTCAGCCCCGTGAACTGATACAAGCCAATAGAGCTCAACAGTGACCGCCCACTTTTTTAACGGCTCCGGTTCCGGAAGTGAATTTGCCATTCAGTAACTCCATTGACGTTTCATAAAATCCTTATATAAAGAGTTTTAGGCCTGGAACCAAGCCAATCAGCTAGCAGATGAATCGTGACCATAAATCATTTAATTCGGTGTAAAAAAAATGTTGGAAAACGGAGAAAAAAGCAAAGGTACAAGACTGTGTACATAATCATCGTAAGAGTAAAGCGACTACTCATCCCATAAACCATTGCGAATGTAACAACGACGTCTCTGATTGGTGGAGCTCGCTGTCACCATGTAAATGTTTACCGCACCCGCTAATTTCATGTTCGGCTAAACCCTTAAAAAACTCTTCTCCTCATCACTAAATGAACGCAGTAGGTCAGAAAGTGAAATCATGGTCGCTCTGTGGTAAACGATCGTAGAGTTCAGTGTTAGCAGTAACTTGCTAACATGAAATTCGCGGGTTTGGTAAACGTTTCCACGGTAACAGCGAGCTCCACCAATCAGAGACGCCGCTGTTGCACTATAGGATTGTGGGTAGTGTAGTACTTCTCCATGACATCGCGAATAAAACATGTTTTTCTCTAAACAAGATTGATATTATATGGGCTTGTGGCT
>OZ023169.1:29189823-29389823 GCA_963678695.2 Diplodus puntazzo
ACTATCCCTTTAAACTGCGTTTCACTGCGTAGCTCACATACCGTTTGTATATTTGAGAGGACACCAATGTGTTGAACGTAACGCTAACTTATTGCGGGAACTGTTGGGGCTAGAGTGTAAACTTTCACAAATCAATTAGAGAGCAGGACAGCTGCTAACGTTAGCTTAAACCAGTGGTGTCAAACTGATCCAGTAAAGGGCCATGTGGCTGCAGGTTTTCATTCCAACCAAGCGAGAACGTGTGCTTGTGTGTTCTTGCTTGGTTGGAATGAAAACCTGCAGCCACATGGCCCTTAACTGGATCAGTTTGACACCACTGGTTTAGAGATAAGGAGCAAACTGTACACAGCATGCTCGTGTTTTAGATTGTGAGTGAGTCACAATCAACGTTTACCTGCCCATGCCTTCACCAGTGGTCCATTCTGGTAGTTTACCAGGAAGCAAGCCACACTGAACAGCTGATCAATGCTACCGCACACTGATAGACGTATGACTTTGTCAAATAGTTTGTTCTCCTTAACCCTCCGGATACACCGCTCAACATGAACTCTCAAGCGGGCAATAGACTGTGTCTGCTGAACATCCTCCTTACACATTTGGGTGTTCCTTGACAGAAAGGCAGGTCGGTAAACCTTGCAGGGAACAAGGGTGTCCACAAGAAAGCCCTTATCTACCATGATAGCCATGTCTGCTGTGAGGAGTTTGGCAATGTCAGACAGCTTGAAAATCTCCCTGTCGCTCATAGAACCTGCATACAACGCAGACACAAAGGTGATGGGACCATGGGGTGCAATACCAATCATTGCCTTGAATGTGGTGTGTGATTTGTATGTTGAAAACACCTCACTCTGCAAAAGGAGAGAGGACGGAGTTTGGCAAAAAAGTTCTGTACAGTCAAGCACCACTTGTGTGTCAGGGAATGACGAAAACTCTGGTGGTAAGTGAGCTTTGACGACTTCTGCTGTTAGCCACGGGATGGAACCAAGCAGATGGTAAAGAAAATGTGTCCAGGTACCAATGATTCTGCTGACTGTGGTGCGGTGGATACCAAACCGGTTGGCAAGATCCCTGAGAGGCAGGCCCACAGACAGGTGCATCAGAAACAGCAGTAGTTCATCTACGGGTGCAAGTTTCTGTGAAAATAAACAAATAATAAAGAAATAACAAAGTAGCCCTGGTTATAGTTTCTTTACTTCTTATATAAAGACAAATACGGTGTTATTATTTACCCTACATGTGTCGACTGCCAAAGCCTGCAGTCCTCATCAGAGGTGTTGCTCAAGTAAATCAGCTGACAGGAAGCTACAGCAACACATCTGATGAACACTGCAGGCTTTGGCAGTCGACACATGAAAGGTAAATAATAACACTCTATTTGTCTTTATATAAGAAGTAAAGAAACTAAGTGAAAACAGTGATAATCAGTCGAAGTATATATGTAGCTGTTAGATAAGTTAATTAGCAGACTTCTGTACAAACAACTTACAAAATGTGCCATCACTTAAGTATGTAGAACAGATCTCAGCTCAGTCATTATCTTTATATTTAATAAGGCTGAGACCAATTAAATGTAACCTATCTAGTGTTAGGCATGACCTTCATTTCTTTTGTTTTTTGAGACCCTAATTACATAAGTTACTGTTGCTCTAAGTTGAGTTGGCTCGTTGCAGTTGGCAGAGGCAGCATTGGCACTGGTGATCCGCACCATCTTAGTTTGTACAGCAGGCTCCACCAGTCGCCAAAAGGCTTGGAAATGCTTGTACGATGCAAATCTAATAATGAAATGATAACCACTTTAGACTTTTTTAAGATTATGGTTGTTAACTATGCATTACTGAAAAACACAGTCTCTCTCTCTCTCTCTCACACACACACACACACACAGGTTAATTTAATGCTATTTCAAAAAACAATGACCAACCTTGTGTAAAAACGAATGTCTTCGTCTGATCCTGCAAGGCGTTGCAGCCCAAAACGAGACTGCAGCTGTAGAGTTTCAAGCTGGTTTTGTAGCTCCTTTACTTTTCTCTTTAGAGCTTCGTTTTCGCTTGCCAACTCATCTGATCTGACATTACTGAAGTCATCGGAGTAACGCAGTAATCATGGTCAGGCGCCACCTGCACTTCCATCTCGGGGTCGGAGTCAGACGCTGCTATGCCGGGGGAAGGGCATCTCAACAGGTGTTATGCCGAGAAGTGCCTGCACGCCGGGATCTGCATGCCGCTCGCGGGAACGCGCTCAACAAATGCGGAAGTAGGCGACGGATCATTCATTGTATTCACAGTGATTTCTACGGCAAAATGCGGCTTGAAAGTATTGACTTGTTCTTTGTCGGTTTAACGTGTGATAATAGAAGTATATATTTATCTATCTTATTTTACTGATTTTGTAGATTTGAGAGATTATGAGAACATTCTTCACGTTTCTTAAGGGAGCCTTTTTCCTGTTCTTGATCAATTTGTTCTGCGATCAGATTTTCAAATGTGTAGGCTACTACTGAATGGAGGTTACATTCATAGACATACATGGTTATATTTGCTCAACCATGTCAAAGTTGATGAAAAATAAAATGTGTGTGTGTGTGTGTGTGAGAGAGTGTGTCGGGAGAGGGGGTGTACCTCAAAGCTGCTTTGAACTTGCCAAGATATGCATCCCTGGCTGTTAAAGACAGATACACTGCTACATGTATGGAGTCCATGTTCATATGAACTAACACTCTTAATTGCAATTTCTATAACCTCATTTGACCATCAGGTGTCTGCAGTGAAACACACGAGATGGATGCAGTATGCATATCTTGGCAAGTTCAAAACCAGCTCTGCCGAATACTGCATCCAATGGTTATTGTTGCTATGGCGCCGTACTAGGTGGCAGCCTGTTGCAGCAGCTCCCGTGGGCTTCCAAGTTTTTTTTGTATTTCTGTTTTGATTTTCGATGTGATTTTTGGCAATTCTTCTCAAGAGACAGTGAGAAGATGGACACTTCCTTTTTTTTAAAACTATTTTGTCTTTTTGAACAAGACGGACGAGCTTGTGGCACTTTTATGTTTATTATGCTAACCCTAGCAACGGAGGGACAGGAGCGCATCATTGAGCGCATTGTTTACACACGCGACCAGCTGATTGCGCTGTGTAAACCTGCACTGCTGTGTGAACCTGCACTGCTACCCGGAGCCAGACCTGAGGTCCTGAAGGAGCTGCGGAGGAGACGCCGTGGCTGCAGAGCCGGAGTGAAGAGGAGGGGGAAGAAGAGGAGACACAGACCGGCTGTACCGGCGATCGTCATGGGAAACGTGAGGTCTCTGGGGAACAAGACTGACGAGCTCGCCGCGCTGATAAAGGCTCAGAGGGAATATCGTGAGTGCAGTATATTGTGTTTCACGGAGACATGGCTTCACTCAAACATCCTGGACCACAGCGTGGCGATTCCCGGCTTCAGCACTGTTCGGGCGGACAGGGATGTGATAAGCAGCGGAAAGAAGAAAGGAGGAGGGATTGTACTGTATGTGAGTGAGAGGTGGTGTAATCCCGGACATGTTCACGTGAAGGAACGTCTCTGTACCCCGGACATTGAACTGTTGACTGTGGGGATGAGGCCTTATTATTTGCCCCGGGAATTCACGTACGCCGTCATTATCGGTGTGTACGTTCCTCCTTCAGCTGATGCAGCGCTGGCCTGTGACGTCATCCACTCCGCTGTTGCCCAGATACAGACGCTGCATCCTAACGCATTTATTGTCATCACTGGGGATTTTAATCACATCTCACTGGACAAAACCCTCCCAACATTTCACCAGTATGTTGACTGCCCCACCAGAGACTGTAACACACTGGATCTGTTGTATGCAAATGCTAAGGATGCATACAGTCCCACAGCCCTCCCCCCTCTTGGGAGATCTGACCACAACCTGGTTCTGCTGACCCCTAAGTATGTCCCTCTTGTTCAGCGGCAGCCTGTCCACACTAGGAGCGTGAGGAGGTGGACTCAGGAGGCTGCTGATGCACTACAGGACTGCTTTGAGTCGACAGACTGGGATGCACTCGTTGAGCCACATGGGGAGGATCTCGACAGCATGACCGACTGCATCACAGAATACATCAGGTTCTGTGAACACACCACCATGCCAACACGGACTGTACACTGCTTCCCTAATAATAAGCCGTGGATCACCAATGACCTGAAGGTCCTTCTTAACAAGAAGAAGAGGGCGTTCAGGTCTGGAGACAGGGAAGAACTGAGGAAAGTGCAGCATGAACTCAGGGATATGCTGAGGACCTGTAAAGACGCCTACAGGAGGAAGCTGGAGGCCAAACTTCAGCAGAACAATGTGAGGGATGTGTGGACTGGTATGAAGCAGATCACTGGGTGTAAGGTGAGCGGCAGACAGTCATCGGGCAGCCTGGAGAGGGCAAACGAGCTGAACAGATTCTTCAATAGGTTCAGCTCACAGCCTTCTGTCGTCTCCCTGACACCTCCAGACCCCCACACACCCTCACTGCCCCGAATGCTTCCTCCCCTCCCCCCTCACTTCCCTGCTGTGAGCTCTCCTGTGCAACACCTCTCCTCCTCCTCCTCCACCTCTTCCTCCTCCACCTCCTCCTCCTCTACCTCCTCCTCCTCCACCTTCACCTCCTCCTCCACCTCCACGTCCTCCACTGAAGACACCAGCAGCCTCCCCCGCATGACTGTGACTGCAGGCCAGGTTAGGAGACAGCTGGAGAGACTCCACCAGCAGAAGGCTGCAGGCCCTGACGGTATCAGCCCCAGGATCCTGAAGACATGTGCCAGCCAGCTGTCTCCTGTCCTACAACACCTCTACAACCTGAGCCTTGGACAGGAGAGAATACCGGTGCTTTGGAAGACATCCTGCCTGGTTCCTGTTCCAAAGAAGTCGACACCATCAGACCTCAATGACTATCGACCAGTGGCCCTCACATCTTACGTCATGAAGGTGCTGGAGAGACTGGTTTTGGCCAACCTGAGGCCGCAGGTGAGAGCCCTGCTAGACCCTCTGCAATTTGCTTACCAGCCCCACTTGGGAGTTGATGACGCTGTCATCTACCTGCTGCAACGAGCCCATTCGCACCTGGATGGTGGAGGAGGCACTGTGAGAATCACATTCTTTGATTTCTCTAGTGCTTTTAACACCATTCAGCCACTGCTACTGGGGGAGAAGCTGAGGGTGATGGGTGTAGACGACACGATGATCTCCTGGATTACTGACTACCTGACAGGCAGGCCACAGTTTGTCCGTATGGGCAGTGTTCTGTCTGATGCGGTGGTTAGTGATACAGGAGCTCCACAGGGGACTGTACTGTCTCCTTTCCTGTTCACCTTATACACCACTGACTTTCAGTACAACACCGGGTCGTGTCACCTGCAGAAGTTCTCTGACGACTCGGCTGTTGTTGGGTGTATAAGTGAGGGACAGGAGGAGGAGTACAGGGCTCTGGTAGACAACTTTGTGGAGTGGACTGGACAGAATCACCTGCGGCTGAACATCAGCAAGACCAGAGAGATGGTGATAGATTTCAGGAAGAAGAGGAAGACGGCTTTCCAACCTCTGTGCATTCTGGGAAGGGATGTGGAGGCGGTGGAGGATTATAAGTACCTTGGTGTTACCATCAACCATAGACTGGACTGGAGATCTAACACTGAAGCTGTGTACAAGAAGGGGATGAGCAGACTTTACTTCCTGAGGAAGCTGAGATCCTTCAACGTGTGCAGCAAGATGTTGGAGATCTTTTATCAGTCTGTGGTGGCCAGTGTACTTTTCTTTGCTGTGGTTTGTTGGGGAAGCAGCATTGGAGCCAGTGACACTAACAGACTCAACAAACTGATCAGGAGGGCTGGCTCTGTGATTGGCTGCAAACAGGACACTCTGGAGGCTGTGGTGGAGAGGAGGACACTGAAAAAACTGTTATCCATCATGGATAATCCTCTCCACCCTCTCCAACTCACACTGGTCAGACAGCGGAGCACCTTCTCCGGAAGGCTGCTTCAGCTTCGCTGTCGTAGCAACAGATACAGGAAATCTTTCCTGCCACAAGCCATCACTTTATACAACAACTCTCTCACCTCTGCCTGATAGAGAACTCTGGTCTCTCTACTGTTTTGTTGTATATATTATTATTGTTTATTGTTTATAGCACACTGTGCACTGTATATATACACTATGTATATATTGGATTCTATTTATGTTATGTACGAAGTGTTTTATTTATGGACCCACAACTGCTGTAACAAAATAATTTCCCAGTCTGGGATCATTAAAGTATTTCTATCTATCTATCTATCTATCTATGAATGATCCGTCGCCTACTTCCGCATTTGTCAAGCGCGTTCCCGCGAGCGGCATGCAGATCCCGGCGTGCAGGCACTTCTCGGCATAACACCTGTTGTCCCAAACATTAAGCCTCGGTGCGGGTATGGCGTAATCATTCCAGGCAAACAGGGAAGGTACAGCTCCTTTGTTTAGTCGTCTCCGTCCGCCAGCTGTCACAGCGAAGTCACCAGTTTTGAAGTTGTCCCGACGGATCTTAATGAGCCACTGAGTCCGAACCTCTGAGTCCGAACCTCCGGATCGATTGGAAAACGATGAAAACTAATTTCTGAGTTGTATCTCAATGAATTAGCACATCGTGGCACACAACAATGTAGAGACGTTTTCTTCTCTTGCTGCTGATAAGTCAGTCTCTTCTCCTTAATCTTGAACACACTCATGGTCGCTGTCTTCTATCCAGTACCTCCCGCTTCTCTACTACAACCGGAAACAGTAATGCCCACCCCGAATAACCCGGAAGTTAAGTGACGCCATCTTGTGCACCGGGCGATCAAGCTAACAAAGTGCTATAATTAGTGATGGTGAGATGAAGCTTAATGAAGCATTGAAGCTTTCCATCCAATTGGTTCACACATGGGCCGAAGCTTCATGGTGCTTCATTTGCTCTACTGTGCCATCAAGAGGACAATGAATATAAAACAGGCAGAGTGACTATAATGACATGAGGGCTTTGGTGCATGAAGCTTTGACTTGAATTGTGCTTAGATGATAATGCAAATAAACAATAATATACTCATTTTTATAGCGTCTGTTTTTCTGATAGAATGATGACAGAGGGGAAAGTTGAAACAAATTGGGGAGAGGGTTTTGATGTGGATGTGTCACTTGGGACAAAATGTAACACATACAATGAGGAAATTGTAGTTTTATTTAAAAGCAACTTCTCCACTGTGCTGGGCTTCGGGCGGTTGCTTTCTTTTTTTTTTAAAAAAAGATTTTCTCCAGTCATAGACACCTTTATTTATGACAGCGGATATATTGGAAAAATGGGAGAGAGAGGTGTGATATGCAGCAAAGGTACTCCGGCCGGGATTCCAACTTGGGTCCGCTCCATTTGTGACACGCGCTCTAACCACTCAACCACCTGTGCGCGCAGTTGTTTTTATTTTTTTTTTTAAATTTTTTTAAGGATTTGAGCTGATGCGGGACCTCCATTGTGTTTCGTTGCCCCTCATATTTCGAATCACACGCCAAAGCCGCAAACCTGAATCAGTCACGTGGTACAGCTCGCTCGCGAGGCTTCGAACGTCACTACATACGTCATCGACACAAGCCTCGATACGCGCTTCAAAAAAAATATTCCTGGACTACTCGACACACGCTTCGAAGCCTCGACACGGAAGACACATCACTAGCTATAATGTCAGTCATTTACACATTCACACACGTGCGGATATATTCAGGAAACAGAGAGGAACCAAAAACAACGTGTGTAACGTTCTCTGATGATTCTAATATTAACTACTCCCCATATGTTCAGTATACAGGTCGGCACAAAACCATTTGTTTTTGAGTGTTTACAGTATGTAACGTTGTTACTGTGACAGTTCTGTGTCTATAATAACCTGATCCTGACATGTAAATGTGACGTCTGTGGAAATAAAAAGCACCAACGCCGTTTTTATAAATACAGTGATTTTTGATAATCTTACTAATAATAACAATCATGGAGACTCAAACTCTGCATGTTTCTTTTCTTTTAGCAGTGAAGAGATGTACTCCATGAGTCATGAGAGAACATTATAACAAATGATAATGTATACAATAACATTTAATGGTTAAAACAAAAAAAAGGTCAAGAGTAAAGTTGCAGTAGGCTACTATTATAAATATGCACCATATATAGTTACTATTATTATCAATAAAGTATTTCTGATTTCTTATCATCCTATATCATGAAGTCAGTTGTTCATATTTAAAGTTGAATTAAATGGTTGACAGTATGGTGGACAGACGTCACATTTACATGTCAGGATCCGGTTATTATAGCCACAGATTAAATATTCAACTGTCATGTATCATCACAGTAACAACGTTAATACATTAGCAGCTGTAAACACTCATAAAAACATTGTAAAACACATCCTGTGATTTTGTGCCGACCTGTATACTGAACATATGAGGAGTAGTTAATGTTTATAATAATCAGAGAACGTTACACACGTTGTTTTGGGTTCCACTCTGTTTCCTGAATGTATCCGTACGTGTGTGAATGTGTAAATGACAGACATTAACTTATAGCACTTTGTAGAAGGAGCTTGATAAAGTTCACTCCATTGGCTTGTATTAGTTCACGGGGCTGAGCTGCCACATCCAATATGGGGGCGACGTCGACGTACAGTCCAGCTGATACCTGAAGTTTATTACCGGGAGTACTGACTGTAAAGTACCGTGTGTGTTTCACGGTTCTGACTGTGAGACTGCAGCGGACCCATCACTCACTACCAGCAGCTCTTCAGAGCGGCTTCATTGCGATCACCGTACATGTTAGAGCATTTGCGCACTGGGAAAAAATGTGCGGCTGATTTGAACAAGCAAATGCGAACCATGGCTGTCCTGACCGCAGTACAGAACTGGACATGGTGGTGATTTCCCCGCTGTTTCTGACAACATGTACCACAGTCTATGCTAACAACAACACAGCCTTCACACTGTCCCCTTGTCTCTCTTCTTGCTCCAGCGTCGAACATGCACACTGCCGCCCCCGAACGTGTTAGATGCGTAGCACGGTCGGTCAGACTGGGGCTGAAGAAGAACAGAGGCCGCTGACGTCACTGTCCTGCGCCGCTTGGGATTGCGAATCCAAATTGAATTTTGGAACACTTTTTGCGGGGGGCGGGCTTTAAAACGAAAAAGCAGTTTACTTTTCAGCCCTGGCACAAAATGAGCAGTCTTGAAGAAGAAAATGAAAGTGCAATCTGGATGATTTATTGCTCATTTTATTTATGAGTCACATAATGCAGCGATGACCTTAAAATGAAAAAAGCATTTCTGCTAATGCATTTTAATTTTCAAATTTGACATTTCAAATTGAATTTTGATAACTATTTGCTGGGGCGTCTTTTTAAAATTAAATCTCAAATGTAATTTTCTTTATCATTTTAATTTAGTTACAAAATGAGCAGTCTTGAAGAAGAAAATGAAAATGCAATTTGGATGATTTATTACTCGTTTTATTTATGAGTCAAAAAATGCAGCTGTATTCTGAAAATGAAAATGCATTTCTGTTAATGCATTTTAATTTGAATTATGGAACAGATTCGCTTCCATAGTTAGGAGGGCCCCTTAGCAGAATTTTGCCTAGGGCCCCATGGAGGTCTGAACAGGCTCTGGCTGAGAGAAGGAGTAAGCGTGCGCCGACTACTAATAGACTAAAAATGAAAATGTGATGAGATTCATTAAACTTTATTGTCATTGCAATACAATTCAGTCTAACCAGAGTGCAAGTGCAGTGCATATATATATTTCGCCTATGAATGACATGGGAAAGCTGAGGTGTGGAGTGTTAACAGTAATACACTTTAATTGCACTTTAACACTGATGTAAACTTTAACAAACATAAACCGTGACACAATAAACCAAAGGCTTACAACGACCCTGTTACAAAGGGGATGGAAAACTACTAGCATTTTAACTGACATACAAGCACGAAATACACCTGTAAAATAACGCCCGAACAGGCCTAACGTTAACTTTCCAAACGTCCCTGATGAATTTAAGGTGGAGTAACATTAACACACATCGACTCAGCTATTTATTAGGGTTCCTAGCACCGCTAATCCTAGGAAACGCGTATGCTTGCATACGCGTTCCCTCGGCCCCTCGGGCTTGGAACCCTATTGTTATTGTAAAGATTTTTATTTTTATTTTTCTCCGGCTAAAAGTGGCACTGCAGGGTAAACCGTGCAAGGGAGGGTGGTGCAATTTGGAGGGTTGGTCCAGACTCCTGCGAATATCTCAGACACAAAAAACTACATATATCCGCCTGCAGGGGGCGCTATAACCTAGGCCAACACGTTTTTGCCTATAACTCCCACACCGTATGTCGTACATTCAAAAACGTTGTATCCCCAGATTCCCTGAATGGAGCTGAATCACTTTGCGATTGGCCACTCCCACTTCCGGTTAGAAAGTTTTTTCGCAAAATCGCAAAAACTGGAAAACCTACTTTTTCGAACTCCTCCTTGGGATCTGGTCTGATCTGCGTGAAACTTGGCACGTACACTCTTCAGCTGGATCTGATCGAAAGTTATCAAAAGAATATTGCTCGGTCAAAAAATGCGCAAATTATTAACGAACAAAATTTCTGTAGCTAGCTATAAAAATGTAAGACATCAGATAGTTATCTCTGTCAAACTTAATGCTGTTAACACCAAATTTTTGGTGCCATGACACTGGGAAGGGATGAGCCCAACTTGGCGAATTTTGGCCACTAGGGGGCGCTACAAATATGGGAAGTTTATATCTCTTGAACAGCTACACCGATTTTTATGAAATTTGGTCGGTATGATGTAGGGCCAATCCTGAGGACACATCTCGAAGGTGGTCTGCTCAATGTGGGCGTGGCTTATTACAAGATAAACAACAAACATTAATTTCAGCCAAACTATTATGCTGACAGCTTTGAAATTTACATGGTACAGATAGAATAGGACACAGTTCTTCCATGCCAAAAATTGCACATGTACTCCAGTAGGTGGCGCTATAAAGGATGCAATCGCGTTTTTGCCTCTAACTTCCACATTTTAAACAAGACATTCACAAACCTTATATCCATATGTTCCCTGAATAGAGCTGGGTTTTCTGACATAGTACACGCCCACTTCTGCTGCACATTTCGTTCGCTAAATCGCCACATATGCAAAACCTACTTTTTCGAACTCCTCCTTGGGATTTTGTCCCATCTGCATGCAACTTGGCACGTACACTCTTCAGCTGGACCTGATCTAAAGATATCAAAAGAATTTTGCTCTGTCAAAAAATGCGCAAATCGTTAACAAACAAATTTCTGTAGCTAGCTATAATAATGTAAACTGTTTGATATCTCGGTCAAACTAAATGCTATTAACACCAAATTTTAGTTCCTTGGTTGCCATGACACTGGGAAGGGATGAGCTGAATTTGGCGAATTTTGGCCACTAGGGGGCGCTAAAAAGATGGGAAGTTTTTATCTCTTTAACGGCTTCATCGATTTTTACGAAATTTGGTTGGTATGATGTAGGGCCAATCCTGAGGCCATATCTTGAAGGTGGTCATGACTGGTCAATGTGGGCGTACCTTATTAGAAGACAAAAAAACATTAATTTCAGCCAAACTATGATGCTGAGAGCTTTGAAATTTATATGGTAGATATAGAATAGGTGACAGTTCTTCCATACCAAAAATTGCACATGTACTCCACTAGGTGGCGCTGTAATGGATGCAATCCCGTTTTTGCCTGTAACTTCCACATTCCAAATAACACATTTGTAAACCTTATATCATATGTTCCCTGAACACAGCTGGGTTTTCTGACATAGGACACGACCAATTCTGCTGCAAATTTCCTTCGCTAAATTGCCACATATGCAAAACCTACTTTTTCGAACTCCTCCTTGGGATTTTGTCCGATCTGCGTGAAACTTGGCACGTACACTCTTCAGCTGGACCTCATCTAAAGTAATCAAAAAAATTTTGCTTGGTCAAAAAATGCGCAAATTATTAATGAACAAATTTCTGTAGCTAGCTATAAAAATGTAAACTGTTTGATATCTTGGTCAAACTAAATGCTATTAACACCAAATTTGAGATCCTTGGTTGCCATGAGACTGGGAAGGGATGAGCCGAATTTGGCGAATTTTGGCCACTAAGGGGCGCTAAAAATATGGGAAGTTTATATCTCTTGAACGGCTACACCGATTTTTACGAAATTTGGTCGTATGATGTAGGGCCAATCCTGAGGCCATATCTTGAAGGTGGTCATGACTGGTCAATGTGGGCGTGGCTTATTACAACTAATCCAAATCGGCACACATTCAGCCTTTTGCACTTCCAGTGCACTTCCCATTACAGCTAATACCACAGCTCAGACGTTGGCCTGTGTCCTCACTTTTGCCCCGAGCCCGTCATCCTTTGAGGCCAACTTCCATGGGCTCTGCGGTGCGCGGGGTCCGAGTCGCACGGGGGGGCTTGGCCCCCATTCATAACTGCTTGCAGTTCTAGTTGATTATTGATGCTGCTATCGTCCGAAGTAAGCTAGCAAGTTAACACTCCAACAATGGTACGATCATTAAACTATTAATTTCCTTTCGCTTCATCACATTGATGTTACTTTACTCTATCTTCTTCATGTCTTCCTCTTCTTTCCTTCTTTTCCTTCACTGGGCGCCGGATGGTTTCAGTCTTTTGGACCTTGTAATTCCGCTACAGTATCAGTTAATCTCTCACAACAACAACTTCGACAAACATGTCCATGCCCTGCGCCCTACACGCCATGCTGAGGAAGGAGGAACGGAGACTAGCGTCGCTAGCGGCTTTGACACTAAAATAAATATTTGGGTTTATGAATATCTTCCACAGAATAGCTGCTGCATGACTGCATGACTTCCCTAACCCGGCAATGCACGAGCAGCCGCCTGTCTCCACGACTCCACTTTCCTTCAGCATCATCCACGCTGTATGTTTAGCTTGACTGACGCTGTGGCTGGGCGCTACTGCTGGCTTCAGAAATATGAACTTGCTGTGTTTCTTCAACAGTCCTTTCCCTATTTTGTTACTGTGCAGGTAGTTGTATGCTTCTGTGCTTTTGTAACTGCATAATTCTCCGCCGTCAACACCTTCAGAAAATATAAGATAATTAACTATGCCGATGTAGCTAACGTCGGGCTAATGCTTCATGTCATCTGGCCACTCCGTGAGAACTGACGGGTGAGGCACTGTGAGAATTGTCCTCACGACTTATTAAAACATCCGTACTGTGTGTCCACCTCCGATTTTTATTCATTCTGTCGCTTTCTTTGTGTTAAAAGCCGTTTTTTACCGCGAGCATGACAGCTACGCTAGCATAAACACCGAGTTCAAGCAGTTCAACCGGAAGAGCATAACCGAATACCGCTATGAACCATGGGTAAACTCATAAAGTCAGGAATAAGGTGGATACTGCCTATGCCCAGGGCCGGCTCTGCACGTGGTTCACGTAAGCCCCAGTAGTTCCAAAACATACGCTGGCTATCATGTTCCTCTATGGGCCGGACAGCAGCAATTACGTTATTGAACGGTAAATATTTAAAAGAAACCACAGCCAAGTACTGTTCAGCTGTTATTGTATTATTGCATTTTTGTCAATGTCAGTTTTGCATTTGGAGAGGCAGGGTGACAGCAAAAAGCTGTGTATTACTTAGATAAGTTTTACATTTTTGGAGGGAAAAGCTTGGTGTTCATGTTCAACTTTTCTTTTCCGTATCATTCATCTGATGATAGATGTCTCATGATTTTCATTTTAGCACAACTGGGCTGTATTATTGATTCCTGTGATTTTGCTTATGAATTCCAATTCAGCCATTAGCTTACCTTCGTGATAGCGCTAAGAGGTCTGCCTTGGTCCACTCAGCATTCGCCTAGCAGCTCACTTCTTCCGATGAAAGTGGCCATCCCCAACGTGAAACATGATCATGTTAAGACAGGAATATAATTTTAAGATTAAGCCATACACATATTATCAAAACTATTACAGAATAAAAACGAATTTAGGATTGTATGTTTGGGTCTATAGGTAAGTGCAGAGATATTAAGATTTTTCTCTATGGATCTGGGTTAGTTCACAGAGTAAGAGTGAGAGTAGGTGTAACTCAACCCAAATAACTTAAGCAATTAACTATTATAAACAAAACACTTGTAACTCCTGTTACAGCTATTGAGACATTAATGTAAGGATGGCTGATACAAATGAAGGAATGAAACAATGACAGACGACAAGAGTGTGTGCTTGTGTGTGTGTGTGTGTGTGTGTGTGTGTGTGTGTGTGTGTGTGTGCGTGTGTGTGTGTGTGTGTGTGAACAAGAAAAACAAAAACCAGGGGCAGGTGATCCATGACACAGCAACCATGAAGAACCTAGTGAAAAAAAAACTCAGGAGAAGGACCAAATTAGCAGCCAATTAGCAGACCATTAGCAGCAGCCACCACCACCATCATCAGCCGCCCTCACCACCAGCAGTAGCTGCCGTCACCACCAGCAGCAGCCGCCGTCACCACCAGCAGCAGCCACTTAAAATAAAGTTCAGTAGCCTACATGGAAGAGAGTAACCATGTTAAAAAATTGATACGCTCTTTCACTACACAGAGACTTTCATCTTGGGAGAGATGGCCACAGTGTCACAATTCCCATCTTGAAGTGAAAGTGGATGTCAAAGAAACACTGCTAGAGATGTCTTTTCAGTGTTTAAAGTCAGTGTAAAGCAAAATCAGCCATTTTCTTCTAAACACATTAAACAGGTCATAAATGTGTTTACTTAAAACATGTAAAATTAGAATTTAATTTTGGAGCTAGGCTCACAAACTGTTTTTCAACATTTCTGTGTTCAGGATTTAATGGGCGGGTCAGAAATCATGGCCGCGTTACGTAACGCGGCCATGATTTGCATAAACCCCGCCCTGCTGCAGAAGTGGTATAAATGCGCAGCGCATCCGCATCAGCTTCAGCGGTTCTCCCACTCGCTCTCCAGTCATGGAAAGCATTGCTTACAATAGTTTGCAGCTAGCTTACCAGCCAACCAGTCAGCTAAACAGCCACATTTCCTCCTCATCGCTCGTGCACCTTTCCTTGATGCCACAGTGTGCAGGGTGATGGCGCTGTGGGGAGTTAAACATCACCACCAACACCGTCTCTGCAGTGTCCACTTTTCTCCCTGATCGTTTCAGCAACTGTCACCAGGTAATGTCTGGATTTCTGCAGAGTCCGTTTAGGCTGGTCACTGGGGCCGAACCGCTCCTCTCCGTCCCCGGCTTGCATCCTCTCCTCCCGCCGACAGCAAGTGCCAACGGCCTTATGTGGCCGCCCCCGGCCCCCCTCGACCCGCTGATGCTGGGTGCCACCGGCATAATGTTGCTGCGCCGCCGCAGCCGACCCTCTCCATCAAGCTGACAGCGGGTCCCACCGGCATAATGTGGCCGCGCCGCCGCAGCCGAGAGTGGCACCGGCATAATGTAGCCGCACCGCCGCAGCCGACACTCTCCGTCCTGCTGACGGCGGGTCCCACCAGCATAATGTGGCCGCGCCGCCGCAGCCGAGAGTGGCACCGGCATAATGTGGCCGCACCGCCGCAGCCGACACTCTCCGTCCCGCTGACGGCGGGTCCCACCGGCGGTATGTGGAGCATTATTGGTAAGCCGTCCCAGTGTGAACGGATAATCCGGAGGCGCGGAGCGAGGGCGTGTCGGTCTGACAGTCTGATAACTGCACAGGTCCCTCACTCAACTAAATACAGAGAAATGTCCCACAAAGCAACGTTACAGGACCGGACAAAAATATAGTAACTGTAACCGTCTTTAGCAACTTATATGAGGAAAACAAATACCACAGCTGTATGTGGAGAAGCTCTGTCCTCCTGTCCGTCCTCCGCCTGTCCTCCCGACTCCTCATCACATTTCTGCTCAGAAAACAGCGTCTGTCACCGGCAAACAACTTTAACTCACCGAGTGTTTGTGATGAAAATAAATCACCCGCGACCGCCAGCTCTCCTGACCGAGACTTCAGGGAACTTTCCCCCAGAAAACAGCCTCCGTCCCCGCGAGTGACAGAGCCAGACAGCGTCCTGTTTACTGATGGTGAGTATAATTATGCAATTTAGCGCGAAAAACTTCCCTCCGTCACTGTCCAGGATGTTTGGTGGGTCAGAATCTAGATCACTACACATTATAACAGCATCCATATGATTATAAACTGTCCGCGGGTTTAGGTAGACAAGGGGAACACCTTCAGGGAACACCTGGGGAAACACCGACGTCATTAACATGACGTGTACCGTCACCGTCACTGCAACCGTCCTGCCGACAACAGGTGCTCTCATCCCCGCCACCGGCCAGACTTTAGATTCTCTGTCCGAGCCCGACCTGGTCGTTATCCCGGTCGTTATCGCCATCAGCCAGGGAACGGTCGGACGCTCGTCACCGCCAGAGGCGGGCGCTTTTTTTTTTTTTTTTTTACAAGATCGCTGCAGCCCACAAACACCCACTGTAAAGCAGCTAACATTGAGGATGAGTATAGCGTCGCAGCGCTGCTGTTCCACCGTCTGGGGAGAACCCTGGTTAATGTGTCGCCCGGCCGGCTCGGACACAACGTGCACGGGCAATTAAATGCATGTTGCTGAAGGTGCAAATCCTGAAGGTGATTTTACATCGTGCATCCTGTCATGCCCATGTAATGTTAGCAGATGTTATTGCATTTAATCATGACATGATTTGGCCTGAGTCCCTGAGTCCCGAGTCCATCTGACAGCACAATGATAATCCACATATTATATTTATATTTATATATCGATGACGCTGCTAGTAGCTTCCATTGTTACTGTAGGTTAGGTCCTCCACAAAACTAAACAATATGTAACAATAAGACCCAAAGATATTATTTCAAAATTCGAATATAACGACAAATCAATTTGCTCCACAATAAACCTCATGATTTTAATAGGTAAATTCCACATCCATAAGAGTACATTTTCCAAGTCCCTCCCAAACTTTAATGTCTTCACAAATGAGTTTATTCTTTACATAGACACCTTAAAACTGATGCCAAATAAGAAAAGTGAACGGACACTACAATACTTAAAGTCATTTTCACTTACCCCAAAATAAGAAATGCCTTATACATATTTATTTTATTCTATTCCAATTACATGTATTGTTTTATCAAGAGATATATTTTTTATTCATTTTGTATCTTGTCTTATCACTCAGTGCCTGCTATATCTGATTGTCTGTACTTTTGCAAATGTTAAATAAAGATTTTCATACAAAAAAAATAAAAATAGGTTAGGTCCTCCTGCAGTACACGGAGGCAGCTCCCCTCCTGCGTGGGCGTGGCTCCAGCGCCTCTATCTGACACGCCCCCAGCGTTTCACAGCAGAGAGAAGTGCTTGTTTTTCCAGGATTTTGAGACCTAATTTTATATACTTGGCAATTTTTTTAATCTTTCAAATTTGGCTCAGTGGTCAATGTCACATGTTTCTGTGGTATGACAAACTCATCACACCAATTTATTTTTGCTTTACACGGACTTTAATGAAATATACTGTTTATACAAATACACAATTATGCCCACAGTAAGACCATATATCCATGTAAAATAAAGAGCTCCTCACCAAAGTTGCACCTTAAAGTATGAAAAACAGAGAAAGAATGAGAGAGAGAAAGATAGAGAGAGAGATGCAGAGACAGGCAGACAAAGGAAAGAAAGGGAGCAGGGATCAGTTAAGGTATAGTTTAAATAATGTTTAGGTGAACAGAGAGATGTAGGAGCCTGTTCAGTCTTTATTCACCTCTATCCAAAGGCCTGTTTTTCACCTGATGATTCAACTTTCACCCACTGCCCTGCTCCCCCATTGGAGGGGCCTAGAAGGCCCCCCTCTGTCACCTTTTGCCCCTGCAAGAAGATGAAACCATTTGGTACAGCCATAAACTGTGTCTGCAGGAAGTGCCTGTCTTCTGGAATCACAAATGGAGTCACCATTCGCTCCTCCACCCCCCTCTCATGACACTTTTGAAACTTTCTTCCCCAGATCAATAGACACTCGACACAGGGATGCAGGAATTCTGCATCTGGAACGAATAACAACTGTTTTTCTACAAAAAGGGTGCTGATAATTGAGTGCCCTGTTGATTGTAAATTAGGAACGAATGGTCACTGGATCATGTTATTCTGCCTTTCAAATAACAGTTGCTTCTTCCAGAGAATGCCCTGAGACCAACATCTGGTGTTCTGTCTTCTCTTTAGCAAAAGTATAATTTACAATGTTGTTTAAAACTGTTGCTTTCCCATTCTACAGCAGAAGCCAGTAAGACCTCATTTCAAGTTAATCCTGGATGAGTGATAACTGGAATTTCATCTTTTCCAAAATAACATATTCTTAGCCAGCATGAGAAGGTCTCAAATTTGATGTTTTTCCCATCATTCTGGCATACATATAACCCAAATTACAAATTCTGGTTTAATGTGTCAGAATGTTTGGTGGCACCGGTATAGTTGGAAGAAAACTTTCTAACTTATGTTGTAATTCATGTCTATAATATACAATTATCCACCTCTGACATATGTTTTTGTACGAAGGATTAAGCTAGCACTATATGAAATATGTTTAAGTCATCAGTGCTGCTTCTGCATATGTCTGTGTGTGTTTGATATATTCTAACAAGTAATTTTTCTTTGCCTATTGAGCGTTTTCTGTTATGCCATTTTAAAACATGCCAACAATGTCTGTGAAACCATGGTGGATTTCTGTGAACAGTGAATCATGATCTTAAAACTTTCGAAACGGTAAAAATAGTTTAATTCCGTAATAAGTAATAAGTCCGCGAGATAAGCTGTGTTACCGCCGGAGGAAGTGACACGGTCAGCCTGCCCCTCGGTTCCGCCTTCAGACTAAAACTTTAAAACTTTTAAAACTTCGTTCTCCCTCACTCTCTCTTCCTTTAAAATTTTGAAACTGTTACTCTTTGTTTCTACCTTTAATTTCCGTAATTTGATTTGTTTTTGCGACACGCTCCGAGACTTGCAACCTCCGCAGATTTCGTGTTGAATTTTTCTTCAAATTATGACTTGCGGATTTAGAGGTATTCTCTCTCTGAGTACTTTTATTTTGAAAGCTCGCACAAGAACGAAACTCATTTCTTTTTGTCTTCTTTTATATATTGTTAAAGTGTCGTTGCCGACTCCGAAGAAGTTACCTTTTTCCAATTTTTGTATTTAGTAACGACGGCAGAATCGCCCGGCCAGCATTTCATCCTCCAGTTATTTTTAAACAACGAGTTAAATCAGTTCAGAGCCAAAGCTGAAGAATTACAACTCTAAAGAAACTCTGATTTAAGACACTGATCATTATTCAAAAGCCGGTGTGGTTTCTGAGCTCTTTTCATCAAAGGCGTCGGCCTGTAGTTTGATGATAAAATAATTCTGTGGAGGCAAGGCTGAGTGGAATGATAGAGCAAGCTTTATTGAAACAAGTCTCAAGCCAGCGTCTGATTCAGAAAGCGGCCGCTTTTCTGGTATTCTCAAATCTACGGCAAAAGCAAGGCCAAAATGCTTTGCCCTCTGCCCTATCAGAACTCCTATCAGCCTTCGATCTTAGGAGCTCTACCAAGTGCCACCCTTCCTTCTCTTCCTATGCTAGGGTTTTTAGAGTCCCTTTTCCAGTACACACCCACTTCTTTTAATTGGTCACTTTGGTAAATTATCCAATAGACTAAAAGAGGAGTTGACCTGTCTCCCCCATAACTCATCTAACTTGGTTGCAGTCAACTTTATGTCTTCTCCCCAAATTGACACCTCTATCCTTCTACGGGAACATAAACATTAGGCATCTCCCACCATTTGGCGTGTGGGCCAACCTCAGGTTTAGTACTTTATGATGGCTAACCTTTCACACCTCCACAGCTTGAAACCAGCTCCTAGACTTTCACTCACACAAGGAAAAACAATTAGTCATCGTTAAATCTAAACTGAGTAGGATCAGAGTTCAGAATGTGTTGCCACCCAGATACCTCACCGGGGCAGTATTTGAACTGCTCAAGAAGCCGAGCTAACATCTCCAGCTGGACAGAAAAATCATCATCAAGCCACGACCTATCGCCCCCAGCGTACTCAAGCGACTTTGCTGGGCCTGTGAACCGGGAGTCTCGTCATCAGAGAGGAGACGCAACGTCATCCTCTGGCTGTTGGTTGGACCGCTGCTGCCAACTTGCAAACAAGCTGAAAAAGGACATCAGAGGAACCCAAATCCGTGGATCTCTCCATCGACAAACAAAGTAGGCTGAAACTTCTGTACACAGATGGAGTCATTCATATGAGATCAGAGTTGGTATCTGCAGCTTTGATTACATATTATAAACTCAAAGAGAATTTCAGATAGGGCTCTGTTAGTGTAAAATGTACTCTTGTAATATTTTAAAGTAACTACCTACTTCAGAATATGAGATATAGAACATGAGATTGAATATAGATCTTGAATAAATTGAATAAGTTGATTGGAACTGTTCAAGCCTAACTTGTACAGTCGGATTTTGGAATAATGTCCTCCGGATTATCCCAATAGTTGAACAACGGAGGTGGTGCCCCATCTACGAGTGTGTTATTAATCGCTAGTGATTAATTACCTTTATTATAGAGTGGTGTATCTCCTACAGAGATAATAGCTTATTTTGTACTTAGATATGCTGAGACAAAAAGCTGCATGGACCTTGGTTTTCTGAGGAAGACAGAAAGCAGAGATGAGGTCAGATATGCTAGATTCATCTGATACTGTCTCTTATAGAATTAAAATAAGAGCTACTTAGTAAAATCACAATGAAAAAAAAGAACACATGTAAACTCCAAATCAGGGTAAGGCTAACATTCACTCCAAATATGCCCAAAGGGGAGAGAAAGAGGGGCCAGATGGGTCAAGAGAACAGTGAGAATGAGACCGTTTCAAAAAATGTACATTGACAGTATTGGTGCAATAGTAGATGGTTGCATTCATTACATTCACTCTGTAAAAGTAGTAGGCTTTATGACCATCCAGGTGGATGTCAGCAGGAACACATAACAGTCATCCTGTTTGGTGGATGCTCTCTCCTTCTGAGTCTGTTTGTGTTCTGCAGCATGGTGAAGCTCTTCATTATATAGTGCAGCACCCTCATGAACAAGGTTTCTCCGTGTCGCCTTATTTTTTATCATATCCTCCAAAGTCTTAAGGTCTATGTGGAACTTTTTGATATTTGTTTTGATGTTGTCCTTATACCTCTTCTTTTGGCCTCCTGGGGCACGTTTTCCCTCAGCAAGCTGGGAGTTGGGAGGACTTGTTTTGGAAGGCGAAAGTCAGGCATACGGACAACGTGACCGGTCCATCTGAGCTGATGTTGAACGATGGTAGCAGTGATGGTGGGGATGCCAGCCTCCTCCAGGACGCTGGTGTTACTGCGTCTATCCTCCCAACTGATCCTGAGGATTTTCCGGAGGCATCTCTGGTGATATGCCTCTAGTGCCTTTAAGTGCCTACTGTATGTGGGTCAGACCTCTGATCCATACAGTAGAGTGGGTAGCATTATGGCTTTGTAAACCAGGATTTTGGTCTTTGCCAGAAGGTCGCGGTTCTCGAAAACCCTTTTCCTTAACCTCGAAAAAGCCCCACTGGCACAGCTGAGGCGGTGGTGTATTTCATCGTCAATGTTGGCTTTGGATCATAGGAGGCTGCCCAGATATTGGAAGTGATCTACATTTTCTAATTTGATGTTGTCAATTGAGATGTTTGGGGGCGGAACAGGAGTACTGTTTGGTGGTGAGTGATTTGAGTCTTTTTTATGTTGATGGCTAGACCAAGCTGTTTGTATGCTTTTGTGAAGGCAACCAGAATGTACTGTAGGTCCTCTTCTGAGAGGGCTACGAGGGCATTGTCGTCCGCATACTGCAGCTCCATGATGGATATGGTAGTAGTTCGACCTTTTGCCCTGAATCGATTGATGTTAAAGAGTTGCCCATCTGTCCTGCACATAATCTTGACTCCCTGGGGCAGATGTTTACCTGTGAGATGGAGGACAGCAGCAATGAAGATGGAGAACAGTGTTGGAGCAATGACACATCCTTGTTTGACTCCTGTGTCAACCCTGAAGGGTTCTGTTTCATCTCCACTGCCACTGAGGAATGTAGCTGACATGTTGTCATGCAGCAGTCTCAGTACCTGTATGTATTTTTACTGGGCAGCCAATCTTTGCCAGAACCAGCCAGAGGGCCTGATGGTTCACTAAGTCAAAGGCTTTGCTGAGGTCTATGAAGGCCATGTATAGTGGTAGATTCTGTTCCCGGCATTTTTCTTGAAGTTGGCGAGCAATGAATATCATATCTGTAGTGCCTCTGTTTTGGCGAAAACCACTCTGAGGCTTTCTGACAGAGGGGTGAGTCTGTTGGCCAAAACCCAAGCCAGGGCTTTCCCTGTGGTGGACAGGAGAGAAATGCCACGGTAGTTCCCGCAGTCTGCCTTGTCTCCTTTTTTAAAGATGGAGACAAGCAAGGCATCCTTAAGTTGTGCAGGGATTTTCTCTTTTTCCCATGTTTTGTAAAGCAGGGCATGGATGTGAGGGCCGCCTTCCTTTAGGACTTCTGCTGGAATGCCTTCCGGACCAGCAGCCTTGTTGTTCTTCATCTTCCTAAAAGCATCCTGCACCTCTTCCAGGCTGGGTGGTTCCTCCAAGCTCTCATTTATAGGTTGTTGAGGGAGTTTTTCGAGGGCCTCCATCTCAGGAGTGGTGTCCCTGTTCAGAAGATCCTTGTAATGCTCTTGCCACCTGTTTGCCATTGCTTCCTTATCTTTCAGAAGCGTGAGCCCATCTTTAGAGCGAAGTGGGGTTAGCTATAGCTATATGGCCCCAACGGTAGCTGGGGCCATATACCGCTCTTGTGGCATCAAAGAATCCTCTGGTGTCTCCAGAGTCAATAAGCTGCTGGATCTCCAGAGCCGTCTTTGTCCACCACTGGTTCATCAATTTCCTAATGTTCAGTTGGGCGGCTGCCATTTGGCATGAGCTGCTCTTTTAACCTTGCAATTGATGTTATTTTGCCAGGTGATAAAAGTTTGCCGCTTGATGGCTCGGAGCTGTTGAATTTCGGTGTTGTTTTCATCATACCAGTCTTGATGTTTCCGCTTTTTGTGACCAAGGATGCTTTTTCTGCAGTTAATGATGGTAGAAGAGAGCCTGCCCCAGTGTTTCTCAGCATCAGTTGGATACTGCTTGGGAAGGTCTGCACTGAGGGCCGACTGCAGCTGTTGCTGGTAGGTGGGATCACCCAGATGCTCGATGTTAAGTTTTGGCCGGTTCTTTCTTTTCTGCGTCCTTCTTTTCCGCATCAGGTGGATAGACATGATGGAGCGATTGAGGCGGTGGTCAGTCTAGCAGTCGTCTGCACTGGTCTTTGCTCTGGTATTCAGCACATCACAGCGGTCTATGGTGCGGACAATGACGTAGTCGATGAGGTGCCAGAGTTTAGAGTGAGGATGCATCCATGATGTTTTGAATGTTTTCAACCCCTTCTTTCCCTAGCGTGCCTCTCCATAAATGGTGGTTTTGTCCCACTCTGGCATTAAAATCCCAGAGTAGGATTATCTTGTCCTCCTTGGGGACTTTGGATACAGTTTTGTCAAGGTCAGCATACAAGGTCTCCTTTACATCATCCTGTGCATCGAGTGTTGGGGCATAAGCACTAATAACAGTGGCCATTTGACTGCTTGCAAGCATCAGGCGTATGGTCATCAGGCGCTCATTGATGCCCACAGGGAGTTCATAGAGGTGGATTCCTCCTTCAGCTGCCCATCATCAGCCAGTTGGGTTTCGGAGAGCACTGCGATGTCGATCTGGAATCTCTTTAGCTCCCTTGAGATGATGGCAGTTCGCCTTTCTGGCTGATTACTGGCTTTGTTGTCCATGAAGGGCCGCACATTCCAGACTCCAACGTATAGCCATTTCTTCCATTGTTTCTGACCGCGTAGTGGTGATCCCTCTGGATGCGGTAGTCCAGACAGGAGTTTTCGAGGCAGGCTATTTTTAGGGTACCTTTTCTAACCCCCTCCCCTACTGGGGTGAGCAGAGTGGATCCTAAATAAGGCTGCTCAGTCATGGGTGCAGCTGCGGAAAAGCACTTTCTGCCTCAGTCCATGAGCTTAGCAACCTTCTAACACCCACCGCCTGTGTGCCAGGTTGTGGCTGGGAACTCCCAGACTACACTGTCCTGCCCCCGTCACCACTTCCTGGTCGTCACAGGACTTTTTTTATCCGTGATGTAAGGTGGATGGGTTCCCTTTTGGGAGGACGCCTGCGCGTGATATCTTTTAACATGAGGAGACTGATGCGCCTGCAGCCACCACACAGTCCTTGACAGTGGGAGGCCTGGTTCCAATGGCGTGAAGATCCACCACGACTGGAGGCAGAAATGTTAATTTCAACAGTGTTGTTTCTCTGGTTACCTACCAATGATAAATCATCCATTTCGGCAAAGCAACGTCTCACTAATTCCCACCATTCCTAATTAAATAACCCTTGCTCAAATCACGAGTCACACAGTGCATTGACATGCCCTGATCACGAGCTCATAGAACAGATAGGATAGCGGAATCTCAGCACGTAGCGCTAGGCTAGTTGTTTAATACAGCCAAATGAACATGGAACAGTACAAAAAATTAAGTACAGCCAACACGTCACATAATGAAAAGTTAGTATATCCCAAAATTCGATGAAATATTTATCACAAACTCACCCTTATTTCTACTAGTGCTAGCAGCGAGAACTAGTCTTATATCACACACAAAATCGACTAACGATGGCTGACACGGTCAGGTTCAGCAGATAAAAGCCAAAATAAGTTAAATTAAAACCCCTTGATAATACATCTAAATCCTGCTTGTTAGTTACCCAACATCATTAATATAAAGGTTGCTAGCGACTCATTACCGAACTCTTACCTTTACAGCTGGCGAAGTTGCGCTAGCTAGCAGGCAATGCTTGAAAATTGGTTGTAACAACCAAGATAAAATATAGATAATTATGCTGTGCATATACATATGAAGACTAGTATAAGCATCACAAAGGGCCTCTGATACAATATAGACAGCTGACAATTCAAAAGAGGTCGATATTTCAGCAACTTACCTCTGGAACTACTTGACGAGTAGCAATGTAAGTGAAGGAGGTCCAACGCCCAAATGACAGTTATTGCAACTAATCCGATCTCCATACCCCGGAAGTAGGCGGTAAAAAGCGTCGCCATTTTTTACAACGTAGGTCTATGGGAGTGTCGCCACTCTGTTTACTCTATCACTCTAGCATGCGCTGATGTTATGGTGGATGTATATATATGTATCACTATGGCTCATGGAGACGCTCAACCATACCAGTTTGACCTAGAATCGGACCCAAAAGGAGAGGCTCCTGAAGAAATACAGACTCTGCGGCTGCAGCAGGACATTTCAGAATGGTTAGTGTGTCTGAATGATGTTAGTTTGTTCATATGTATTGTTACAGTTACTACCATGTAGCTAATGGCTAACAGCTGGCGAAAGCTGTATTTGTCTCACAGTCTCCAAACTCTTGGACACTGTTCGCATCGTCTCTGTCTCCAGTCTGCATGTTTCCAGACTTTGTACTGTGAAAACCAAACTCTATCGTACTATTATTAGGAGGCCAAGCCTGAGGGGCCGAGGGAACGCGTATGCAAACAGACGCGTTTCCTGGGACCACCGTATGTCAAGACCAAGGAAGGAATTTGGTGTTAACAGCATTTAGTTTGACTGAGATATCTAACAGTTTACATTTTTATAGCTAGCTACAGAAATTTGTTCATTAATAATTTGCGCATTTTTTGACCGAGCAAAATTCGGTCAATCTTGTTTATCTTGTCGGTTATTACAATATAAACAACAAACATTCATTTCAGCCAAACTATTATGCTGAGAGCTTTGACATTTATATGGTACAGATAGACACAGTTCTTCCATGCCAAAAATTGCACATGTACTCCAGTAGGTGGCGCTATAATGGATGCAATCACGTTTTTGCCTGTAACTTCCACATTTTAAGTAACACATATGCAAACCTTATATCCATATGTTCCCTGAATAGAACTGAGTTTTCTGACATAGGACACGCCCACTTCTGCTTCTGCTGCTCGAACTCCTCCTACAATTTAAGCGCCATCTGCCTGAAACTTTGCACATACAATGTCCAGATGTGTCTGATGAAAAGTTATCAAAAGAATTTTGGCACTCCAAAAAATCTGCTACTTATAGCAGAGGTGCGGTGCGGGGGGTCCAAGTCGCGGGGGGGCTTGGCCCCCGTTCATAAATGCTTGCAGTTCTAGTTAACATTAAACTCGCTTCAAACGCCATTGCATAGCGGACCGACACGGAGCTAACTAGTCAGCCAATTTCCAGCTGACTTCACCATACTCGTAGGCAACTGTAAATACAATCAAACCGCGGTGACACTTACCTGTGGCTCGGTTGCAGTTGCTGGGTCCTGTATGGTTGAGACTGATCCTTTTACGAGGGTCAGAGTCGAGGCAAAGCCAGTTTTGTACGTCGACTCTGGGCTCTCTTCATCAAAGGTGTCGACGTGTAGTATGTTGATAAAAGAATTCTGCGCAGGCAAGGCTGGGTGGAATGATAGAGCAATCTTTATTGAAACAGATCTCAAGCCTGTGTCCAAACAGAGTGCGGCCACACGTCTGGTGGTCTCAAATCTATGGCAAAGTAATGCCAAACGTTTTCCCCTCTGCCCTACCAAACATCCTATCAAGCCTTCGATCTTAGGAAGTCTACCAACTACCACCACCCTTTCTTTGGTTCTTTATTAAAGTCTATTTTTCACACCCGCCTTTTTCTCCTAATTGGTCACTTTGATGGATTAAGGGTTCATCTATCCAATGGGAGAAAAGAAGGATGGGGCGGTGAAACTCTTTTACAATTTACAATTACCAATTACCCTCTAATTGAATGACCATGTGCCAATCGGCCATTGAACTCCAAAACTTTCACAAGTCTTATTTTCCACTATTAATAAAAAGTATATATATCGCTGTGCGATAGTTTAAATAATAAAATCTAATTAAACAATTGCATTATAAAGATTATTGCTCATTCCTTGGTTCATTTGCATACATCACAGGATTACAACAAAATACAGCAATTTCCACACCATAACATATGGACATATATATATATATATATATATGGGAACATAACATAACAGATATATCATCCTGCTCAGTCAACTGAACTCTCGCTCTTCAGCAGCGTTGCCATCTAGTGTGGTATGTTGTTTGTAACATTCTCAATCAATGCATTCTCTCTCTCAGTCCTCCTGTCTCCTCCTGTCCAGGGCCCGCAAGTCTCTTTACTGTCCATTTTTGAATCTCTGAGTACATTCGCTGTCCATGCTCGGGTCCCTGGACAGGTTAATCTCTCTGCTGTCCTCCTGAGAAGAGAGAAAACACCAACCAGTATCTCTCAAAAACATCAAATAATGTATACTGAGCAACAGAGCCGGCCCTGGGCACAGGCAGTATAGGCAAATGCTAGGGGCGCCGTCATCTGCGGGGGGCACCTAAAACGGTGGGAGAAAAAATAATAATAATAAAAAAATTCAATATATATATATATATATATATATATATATATATATATATATATATATATATATATATATATTTTTTTACCAGTGCCATTACTACTATTATTTCGAAATATTATATAAGCAACATAACATTGTATATCAAAGACTATTAAATAACGGAGGGTTTTCTGGGTTCCTGGCTCGTTGCACTGTACCTGTCCTCTGTGAGGGGGGCGGGTCGAGAGGCGAGCTGCCTGAACCTGACCGCACTGAGACCCCAAGACCAAGAGAGAGATTTACTGATACTGTAGCGGAATTACAAGGTCCAAAAGACTGAAACCATCCGGCGCCCAGTGAAGGAAAAGACGGACAGAAGAGAAAGACGTGAAGGAGATACAGGTACAGTAACGTCAATGTGATGAAGCGAAAGGAAATTAATAGTTCAATGATCGTTAACAACATCTTTGTTGGATCAGAGGGTTAGCTTGCTAGCTTACTTCGGACGATAGCAGCATTGTTTAATAATCAGTAATTCGCTGAGTCGACGTGTGTTATTGTTACTCCACCTTAAATTCATCAGGTGTTATTTTACAGGTGTCTTTCTTGCTTGAATGTCAGTTAAAATGCTAGTACCGGTAGTTTTCCATTCCCTTTGTAACAGGGTTGTTGTAAGCCTTTGGTTTATTGTGTCACAGTTTGTTTGTTTGTTAAAGTTTACATCAGTGTTAAAGTGCAGTTAAAGTGTATTACTGTTAGTACTCCACACCTTAACTTTCCCATATCATTCACAGACGAAATATATATACTGAACTTGCACTCTGGTTAGACTGAATTGTATTGCAATGACAATAAAGTTTAATGAATCTCATCACATTTTCATTATTAGTCTATATTAGTCTTATGTATAGCACACATCAATAATGTTTTTGTTTTAATTAAAATTTAACATCCAGTGGTCACATATACTTCTCTTCTCTCTTCAGATGCACTTTTAAAGTATTTCACCACCAGCCCAGTGACACAGCATCAGGTGCTCCTGTCCCTCTACCTCAGCACAGCAGAGTGACACAGCATCAGGACTAAAGGCTGCACCAATAGACCTGCTGACTGGCCATCTCTTCTAACTGACAAAGTGATATGAGAGGTAGTTCACAGAGGACCATTTCAAATAAAAAAGCAGTTGCACATTTCCCAAAAACAAAGATGGGAGAGTGTCAACATGACTTTTGTAACAGAGTCTTAGTCAATGCTGAAAAAATCAAAAGAAGCTGGCTGATGTACTCAAACAGAAATGATAGCTTGTACTGCTTCTGCTGCTAAATGTTTTCTCCAAAAGAATACACTGCAAAGCGGCTGACAACAGATAAGTGAGAGATGGCACTCTGAGGCTGAGAGATAATATGCTTGCACAATGCCTAATTTATATTGGATTTTTATCACTTGTTTCTTTCTTCAGTTTTTATTTGGTGTGATATTTTTGACTTAAAAGAAATAAAATCTTGAATACATACAAGCATTTACTGTGTGAGTCTATGAAAATTGATTGTGAAATTGACTGCGATGCAAGAGGGCACCGGCTACCAAATTACTCAGGGCCGGCACTGCTGAGCCAAACATCGGCCACTATTACAGTGTTTTTGGATCAGGCGTGTCCAAACTCCAACTCTAGGATCAGAAACAGTGCACTTACAGTATGTCATACTATCCTCCCATTTTAATATCATGCATTTTCCAGAGTTCAAATTTTTCAATTTTGCATTAAATCTACAATTTGGCAATTTTTGATTTTCTATTCCCCCCTTTGTCCATTCTGATTCCCATTTAAAGTTTGGATACCTCCGCTCCAGGCAACTCTACTGTTCGTTCTTTGTTGTTATGAAAAACAACTCCTATCTCATTTCATTTTATCAGCAAACTGAATAACATGCATTTATCAAAATAAAACCAAACAAAAAGAAGTATAACTCCAATCAAATAATAGATAACTGAAGGTCCTCTCCTTCTGAGTCATTCCTATCCAGTAATGGCATCTGCGTTTGATCACCCGGCATCACCACTCCAACCCAACGCAGTATCATGGCTTTGGCAAAAGTCAACAGCAGTGTGCAAAAACAAAACATCACACACAATGCCAGGATGAGCACCGCCATTAATTGAGCCAACATGGCACCCATCGGTCCAAATTTATCTTGTAGCCAAGAGTTTGCAGACCATCCTGATCCTGCGGAGGCACCAAATGCATCTCTGATGTGACGCAGACCTCTAGCACACTGGTCATATT
Source organism: Diplodus puntazzo (assembly GCA_963678695.2). Classification (NCBI taxonomy): domain Eukaryota; kingdom Metazoa; phylum Chordata; class Actinopteri; order Spariformes; family Sparidae; genus Diplodus; species Diplodus puntazzo. Next base: position 29,219,771 of record OZ023169.1, read on the forward strand.
ATCAGAGTTATCAGGAATCAAAGTGTAACAAGCAAATTCAAAGCCATGCACAGGCCTCCTTGCTTATGTGGCGGCGCAAGGAGGTGATTTTGGGTTACAGTAAGGTTTTAGAATAGTATCAAATAAGTGTTGCCAGACAACGCCACGCTGGGAGTTTCACCCAGGGACTTTAAGTGAACCAACTCAAGAGGAGAAGGCATTCAGGTCCGTAACAAAGTGAGGCAGAGACAGTAGTTCAAGGGTACAAAAATATTATTATTTTATTGTCAATCTATTGTTTTAAAAAGTTTAAATGAAATCATTCACTTGGGGGAAATTAAATGAAACCAATCAGGGCTGAGGCCTACTAGTGACAGATGGGTCAACAAAACGGAGATACCAGGAACACCACACGTGCAGCAGAAATAAGGATAAAGTGAAAACTCAAACCAGTGTAAACACAACACAAAAAAGGAAGGGCACCACCACCGGACACCAATCCACCACCATAGGCTCAGCACCTGAAAGGGGGGAGACCAGAGAGAAACAGTTTAGGGACAAAGAAAACAAAGTAATAACTAATAACAAGAAAAGAATGAATAAGCTTGAATTTACAATATATACACACAATAATTAGGCACAATAGCAAATCAAATTGCTTACTCAAAATATACAAAATCACAAATTACAACCCTCAATACCTCAAAAAGAAATAATCATGACTAACCAAATCTATGGGTTGCAAAAGAAAAGAAAATAATAATAATAATAATAATAATAATAATAATAATAATAATAATAATAATAATAATAAAGAACATACAGTGACCAACAACTAGACAAACACACAAGATAACAGAAACCACAATAAACATTCCCACACTGTTCTCTCATACATGCGCGCACACACACACACACACACACACACACTTTAAGACGTGGCAGAATAAATGAAAGCGACAGCGTGGCTGAACCACAGGTACGCCCAGGCAGCAACGGGCAGCACCGAAGACACCCAGCCAACCAAACAGTCAAAGCCAAGCAGAGCAGGCGGGGCCGAGTCGGCCGAGGCGGCAATGGGAGCTCAAGCACAGCAGCAAAAGTGGTACGGCAAGCGATCGATCTGCAGCAATAAGCGGTGTCTGAACGCCAAGGAGCTCCAGCGAGACACGGTAGCTCCAGCAAGGCAAAGCAGCTCCAGCAAGGCAAAGCAGCTCCAACAAGGCAAAGCAGCAGTGGTTTAGCGGTCAGATTAGCAGGTGTCGTGCTAGAAAATGACTGCTTGCCAAAAAACTACTGACCCCAACGGGAACGCCCATCGGGGGTGTTACTGGTCTCTCCACAGCAAATGACTGCTCCCGACGGCGTGTTACTGCAGTCCACAGCAGAACTGCGAGGATATGTTGTATTGAGAAGTAGGCTGTCATTCTGTCATGCGCTACAACTTGTCTTTAAATAAACAATCATGACATGAGTTTTGGTGGTATACTTTTAGTGTCGTTGTTGTTTATGCTGCTGCTGCTGTTGTAAGATAATAGTGATTTTTTTAAAAAAACAATATTTTGTAACGTGACATGTGAATTTACACCGTTTTAACCTATAAATGAAGTTATAGCCGACTTAGATTAGTTTCAATGACTTTAGGAGGATAAATAAATACGCTAATTATCGAGGATCCACAACACGTATAGTTATACATTGGTCACATCAATATCATCCCTGAGTTAGTGTCTGACTGCACCCTGTAACTCAGGATTGCACGGGGCGATGACCACATGACCCAAAGCTTTTTGTATTAATTTCGTTATCCGCGTGTCTTCCTATCAATAAACTATGCTATTATTATTATTATTATTATTATTATTATTATTATTATTTGACTGATTAAATAAACAAGTATGGATAAAAGAAAAAAAATGGTGAGTGTTACAGTATAACTTTATTTCAACTTGGACAGATTAATGACAACAAAATCAGACAGTTTTGAAGATGAAGATGAATTACATTTACTGTGCACAAAAATTAAGCTATACACTTGGACCCTTGGGGGTGGACCAGCTGAGTTCACTGATCTAGGGATAAGAAGGCTGCATCTCATGAAGATATTCCTCCAGACACTGGTGATAGGAAGCATGAGGCTGCCTGACAAGGTTACAGGGTTACAAGGTTGTCACTTTTTGGCAAAGCCTTGCCAAAAAGTGACTGCCCCTGTAACTCAGGAGTGCAAAGGGCAATATTCATAGAATTTTCTGGAGTTATAATAGAGGGTAACAGGTGTATGTACAGTGAATTTGGTCAGTGTCACCCCTTGCACTCCTGAGTTACAGGGGGCAGTCATTTTTTGGCAAGGCCTTGTCCTGAGTTACAAGGGGCAGTCACTTTTTGGCAAGGCCTTGTCCTGAGTTACAATGGGCAGTCACTTTTTGGCAAGGCCTTATCCTGAGTTACAAGGGGCAGTCACTTTTTGGCAAGGCCTTGTCCTGAGTTACAAGGGGCAGTCACTTTTTGGCAAGGCCTTGCCAAAAAATGTCTGCCCCCTGTAACTCAGGAGTGCAAAGGGTGACACTGACCAAATTCACTGTACATACACCTGTTACCCTCTACTATAACTCCAGAAATTCTGTGAATATTGCCCTTTACACTTCTGAGTTACAGGGGGCAGTCACTTTTTGGCAAGGCTTTGCCAAAAAGTGACTGCCCCCTGTAACCTTGTCAGGCAGCCTCATGCTTCCTATCACCAGTGTCTGGAGGAATATCTTCATGAGATGCAGCCTTCTTATCCCTAGATCAGTTAACTCAGCTGGTCCACCCCCAAGGGTCCAAGTGTATAGGTTAATTTTTGTGCACAGTAAATGTAATTCATCTTCATCTTCAAAACTGTCTGTTTTTGTCGTTATTAATCTGTCCAAGTTGAAAGTTATACTGTAACACTCACCAATTGTTTTCTTTTATCCATACTTGTTTATTTAATCAGTCTAATAATAATAATAATAATAGCATAGTTTATTGATAGGAAGACACGCGGATAAGGAAATTAATACAGAAAGCTTTGGGTCATGTGGTCATCGCCCCGTGCAATCCTGAGTTACAGGGTGCAGTCAGACACTAACTCAGGGATGATTTTGATGTGACCAATGTATAACTATACGTGTTGTGGATCCTTGATAATTAGCGTATTTATTTATCCTCCTAAAATCATTGAAACTAATTTAAGTCGGCTATAACTTCATTTATAAGTTAAAACGGTGTAAATTCACATGTCACGTTACAAAATATTATGTTTTTTAAAAAAATTACTATCATCTTACAACAGCAGCATAAACAACAATGACAATAAAAGTATACCACCAAAACTCATGTCATGATTGTTTATTTAAAGACAAGTTGTAGCGTATGACAGAATGACAGCCTACTTCTCAATACAACATATCCTCGCAGTTCTGCTGTGGACTGCAGTAACACGCCGTCGGGAGCGGTCATTTGCTGCGGAGAGACCAGTAACACCCCCGATGGGCGTTCCCGTTGGGGTCAGTAGTTTTTTGGCGAGCAGTCGTTTTCTGGCACAACACCGGCGCTGAGCCGCTACATAGACATCTTTACCCTACAATAATAAACAAACATGAGAAACTTACAAGTGGCTGAAGGAGGAAGCTACTGTCACTCTACTACATACCGTTCAGGCAGTTGCGGCCAACGCAGCGTGGAGCGAGTTCGGCGCTACACGAGAGCAACCTGTAAACAAACACACAGGTTGCCACACGTGCAATGCCACAGGGGAAGACACGTGAGGCAGAAAGCTCACCTACCGGCAGCGAGCAGCGAGCGACGTACGGAGCGGTACGAAGTGGTGAGCAGCATGCAGCCAGCAGCAACACCCAAGCGAGCCTCTATAAAAACCAGATGACTCAATTTAGCACTGGATGGGACAACGTGGAGAGAAGTGCAGCCGCGGCCGACAGCCCACCTGCTAACAGAGGGGCGGAAGTGACGGACACCAGGAAATGACGTGGCCTGGCCTCCGGCAAGCAAGAGGAAGACAGGTACTCTACACCCCCTTTTATGCGGCATTCACCCACCGCAATTGGCTGGGGCCGCCTCCTGAGTGATGTCACGGGCCCAATGACTGCCTAACCCTAACCCTAACGTGAACCACCGATGAAATCCAAACCCAATCCCCGACTTTCCCCTGGTCACAATCTCAGTCCTCGAAATGTTTGGGTCCGGTTCTTTGTCGAACGGGCCTCGGGCTCCTTTTTCTGACTGGATCTCCAGTTTCTTTTGCGTCACCACTGTATCTCTCTGGAGTCTTTGGCGAATCACTCCCTGGGACAGTATGTTCTGCTGCCTCTGAACCATGTTGTGAGTCGATATCATCAAATCTTCTTTCCTGTCCACTCTCTGAGAGGACATTCCCGGTCTCGCCAGGAGCACACACACCATTATCCTGAATGTCCATGACATCGTCAATCTCTCCTTCTGGATCTTGAGCGTGGGTGTCCTCTTGGACTTCTGTTTCTCTGGTCTCTTCCCCTGGGGCCCCCGTGCTTTCAACATCTTGGTCCTCGGGAAATAGGGTTTTTTCTCGTGGTGCCTTGACACTAGAGCCCGACCGATTTATCGGCAGGCCGATGTTATCGGCCGATATTAGGCATTTTCCGAACTATCAGTATTGGCATTTATAATGGTCGATAAATGAATATTTGAAAAATTAAATAAAAATGGACGAAACACCCTCCAACCATGTCATGAATGTTGCTGTCCCACCAGAGGGCACTCTAAAACAGGCAGAGTCTATGCCATCTGATTGACATACAGGACGGCCAGTCTGAGATCTTCTTGTCGGGTCACGCGTCACTATGCATGCGCAGATGCGCTAGCTACTGCAAAACACAAGTGAGCTAAGTGACCTGGTTAGTGGCTTCAATTGATATCAATAAAAGAAGGGATACAAAAAATGTGCACTTGTCTGATCTGTCAAACTACCATCGCTATTCTGAAGAAGGCCGTCACCGAAGCATCGTTTCGGGTGAGTCACTCTATCACGCGAGAGGACGCTGGCGTGATTGTCGCCACTTCTCAATCCGTAGCAAAACTGTTTTCTTCTGTTGGGAAAAGGAAGCCAAGTTGTCCCTACAAGCTCTGGGGCTGTGCTACTAACTTAAACTAAAGGCTGCACACAGTGCCAGCCCTGAGTAATTTGGTGCCCTAGGCAAGATCTTAGCCGGCGCCCCCTTGCATCGCAGTCAATTTCACAATCACACAGAAAACTGCATGTATGTATTCAAGATTTTATTTCATTTAAGTAAAAAATATCACACCAAATAAAAACTGAAGAAAGAAACAAGTGATAAAATACAATATAAATAAGGCATTGCGCAAACATATTATCTCTCAGCCTCAGCAAGTGCCATCTCTCGCTTATCTATTGTCAGCCGCTTTGCAAAACAACCTCCAACTCCTTCCATGTTGCCATGTGGGTATTGTGCTCCCCGCTATCCTCGTGAACCTTCAGCAAGTGGCTTGCATTTTTCCAGTCCTTTAGTCCGTCCTTATTAAGTCAATTAAGTGTATTCCTTTGGAGAAAACATTTAGCAGCAGAAGCAGTGCAAGCTATCATTTCTGTTTGAGTACATCAGCCAGCTTCTTTTGAATTTTTCAGCATTGACTAAGACTGTTACAAGAGTCACGTTGACACTCTCCCATCTTTGTTTTTGGGAAATGTGTAACTGCTTTTTTAATTGAAATGGTCCTCTGTGAACTACCGCTCATCTCACTTTGTCAGTTAGAAGAGATGGCCAGTCAGCAGGTCTATTGGTGCAGCCTTTAGTCCTGATGATGTGTCACTCTGCTGTGCTGAGGTAGAGGGACAGGAGCACCTGATGCTGTGTCACTCTGCTATGCTGAGATAGAGGGACAGGAGCACCTGATGCTGTGTCACTGGGGTGGAGGTGAAATACTTTAAAAGTGCATCTGAAGAGAGAAGAGAAGTACATGTGACCACTGGATGTTACATTTTAATATAAAAATTAAAAAAAACACATGCTTGATGTGTGCCATTCACAAGACTAATATAGACTAATAATAAAAATGTGATGAGATTCATTCGACTTTATTGTCGTTTGATTTGATTTGTTCTGATTTGCTCTGAATTTATTCTTAGTTGGACCAACAGGTGGCGACAGTCCAATATGTTTAAAGAGGGATGAGTGGAAACACTGGGTGTCAGGTGTGACTGTTGAACATTTTTGGAGTTCAGTTAGGAGGGCCCCTTAGCAGAGTTTTGCCAAGGGCCCCATGGAGGTCTGAACAGGCTCTGGCTGAGAGAAGGAGTGAGCGTGCTTCGGCTACACTAATATAGACTAATAATGAAAATGTGATGAGATTCATTAAACTTTATTGTCATTGCAATGCAATTCAGTCTAACCAGAGTGCAAGTGCAGAGTGCATATTTCGCCAATGAATGACATGGGAAAGCTAAGGTGTGGAGTATTAACAGTAATACACTTTAACTGCACTTTAACTCTGATGTAAACTTTAACAAACATAAACTGTGACACAATAAACCAAAGGCTTACAACGACCCTGTTACAAAGGGGATGGAAAACTAATAGCATTTTAACTGACATACAAGCAGGAAAACACAGCCAACAGGTTAAATAACACCTGAACAGGCCTAGCGTTAACTTTCCAAATGTCCTTGATGAATTTAAGGTGGAGTAACATTAATTTACGTCGACTCAGCTTTCTATTGATTATTAATGCTGCTATCGTCCGAAGTAAGCTAGCAAGCTAACACTCCAACAACAGTGAGTACGATCATTAAACTATTAATGTCATTCACTTTATCACATTGACTTTACTGTACCTGTATCTTCTTCACGTTTTTCTTCCTCTTCTTTCCTTCTTTTCCTTCACTGGGCGCCCGGTGGTTTCAGTCTTTTGGACCTTGTAATTCCGCTACAGTATCAGTAAATCTCTCTCTTTGTGTTGGGGTCTCAGTGCGGTCAGATTCAGGCAGCTGGCCTCTTGACCCGCCCCCTCACAGAGAACAGGTACAGTGCAACGAGCCAGGAACCCAGAAAAAAGGCCTCTCCGTTATTTAATAGTCTTCGCTATTAAGTTATGTTGCTGTGGGCTTATACAATATTTCGAAATAATAGTACTAGTGGCACTGGTAAAAAATATATATTCTTTTATTTTTCTTATTTATTTTTTTCTCCCCCCCTTTTCGGCGTTCCCGACGGATGACGGTGCCCCTAGCATTTGCCTATACTGCCTATGCCCAGGGCCGGCTCTGGCTGCACACGTGAACAACTGGCTCCATGGACTCACCTTTCTCCGCTGATCAGCTGTTAGCCTAGCAACACTAACAGCTGTTAGCCTCGTCGATCAGCTGTTAGCCTAGCAACGCTAACAGCTGTTAGCCTCGTTCAAAGCGACGTAACGTACTCAATACTCTGTGGGCTGTCCATCATTGCTCCGCTGGTCCTCCCTCCACCACAACTTCGGGGTTATTGACCACCTGGCTCCTTTGTTGCTCTCCTCTGCTGCTGTGGTCTCTCCCGGCTCGCGGCGATGTTGGATGGTCCTCCGGACGCAACTTTGTTGATACGGATGGTGCTATTCCCTCCGCGCGGACTGACAGGCACTCCATCTATTCTTTGTTTTGTTTGTTCCACTTTGTTAAGTGCTAAGATGATAAAAGATGCCTTTGTTGAGGCAGCTGACTCCTTGTTTCAGGATTTTAAAAACAAACTACAAACATTATCATCAATCAAAGCTCTTCAGTTATCAAGAAGTACAGTTACACAGCGCTGTGAAGTAATGGCTAAGGATTTGACACAGCAGCTTTGGAGAGACATTGCAGATTTGTATATATATATATATATATCGGCCCATATATCGGAATATCGGATTTTTAAATCACCAAATATTGGTATCGGCCTTAAAAATCCTTTATCAGTCGGGCTCTACTTGACACAGTGTGATTAATGATACCACATCATTTTAGCGCACCAGCTACCTATGTCCAGGTAGCTGGTGCACTAAACGACCCTGCTTTAAAACGGAGAGAGGAAGAAGACGACGACAATGAAGAACAACAATAACAATCCACAACAAGAAAAACTAATGAAATGTAAGTAGTTGTTACATACATATGTTGTTCTTCATTGTCGTTGTTGTCATCTTCTTCCTCTCTGCGTTTTAAAGCCAGGGTCGTTTAGCGCCAGCTACCTACACATAGGTGCTGAGCTGTGTCAGTCAAAAACTAATTAGCCAATGGGGACGCTCTGCTGATAAAGCCCACCCACCCGAGAGGTTTGTGCCAAAACTGCAAACAAAAAGTCAGGAAGCGCAAACGAGACAGAGCTGCAGAGAGACCGCAAAGCTGAGAGTCAGCGCAAAAGTCTGAGCGGAGAGAGACCAGCAAAGGGAACCGTAAACAAAATAATGCATTATTAGAAGAGTAAAAGACCAATACTTTACACTATTTGACAAATTATTCGATTGCAAGCTATAAGTTTTATTTTTGAAATTAGTTGTTTGTTCTCTCAAATTCCTATTTTTGTTTGACATTGAAGAAGTTTTGTTTGTTTCTTTTGGCACAAATCTAATTCCATACTCTAGCACCTCCTCCTGCTTTTGCCGATCGGAGAGATACGTGAATATACGTACAAAATATGTCAAATATTTGACATATGCCTTCATTTCGTCTTCCAAAAGGGATAGACTTGGGCCCTTTCCGCTTGTGCGCAAACAAGTTGTCAACATCTGTCTACCCATGACCAATTCATGAAGCGTCATATGCAAATCTCGAAGTGCGCTCGAGCAACACGCCATTAACGCAAGCGGAAGCACCGCTACCCAATTTAGACCTGTGTGTTGGCAGATTTTGATAATGCGGTTTTTCAGAACGCCATTCATCTTTTCGCAAATACCTTCGCTTTGAGGGTGATAGACCACTCCTAAACATTGTTGAATTCCCAATTTTTGTAAGATTAATTTCAACGTTTTATCCACAAACTCTTTTCTATTATCTGAGGATATGCGATCTGGAGGTCCCCATCGGCTTATGACCTCCCAACATAAGAACTTGGCAACAGACTGAGCATCATTCCGCTTGGTCGGACAAGCCTCAGGTCATCGCGAAAATCTGTCTACAACTACTCACATGTATCTTTTATTATGTCATGTCTTATCATAACGAGCTCATGCATGGGGCATTTTGGAGTTGGAATGTAACCAGGAGGGACCATCACTCCTCTCCTGACATTGTTTTTCAAACAATACATCTGCCTATGACATAATCAATTAGTTCAAGCAAATATGGTGTCCAAAAGCCATACTCTTTTAGGATTTTTCTCTTGACTTACCCCCTCTTGAATCAACAGACCCAATAGATCTGGGGGTGCCACCATTAACCCCTATGGCCTGCACTGTTTCTTGCATAGAAATCACTTCCCTGAGCGTAATTTTGTCTTCCAGGTCCACCTCATGAGTGACCAAAAGAACCCTGCTCAGTGTATTTGCGCCTGTAACTGCTTTCGCAGCTTCATCCGCGGCTTTGTTCCCTTGTGTAACCCGAGACATATCTGATCAATGCGCTGCGCATTTAGCTATTGCTATTTCTTTGGGTTTCATTATAGCATGTAATAATTTCATTATCTGTTCATGGTGTTGTATGGGAGAACCATCCCCTTTTTTAAATCCCCAGTTCTTCCCCACAGACCCGAACAGATGACAAACACTGTGCGCGTAAGCAGAATCTGTACAGATATTCACTCATTTGCCCTCTGCTAACAGACACGCTTCAGTTAAACCCACGAGTTCAGCAAGTTGTACCAAAGCAGGCTGACATATTTCTTCAGCTTTTTCAACAACAAATTTCGATCCTTAAGCCTTCCCTATTGCATAGCCAGCACTCAATTTCTCTCCAATCCGATAACAATATCCGTCAGTCCAGTACTCCAATTCTGCCTCCTGCAATGGGAGGGCCTGCAAGTCTGATCTGAGCCTTGAATATTTTTCTGCCTCTTCTACACAATCATGTGGTTCCCCATTTTCTGGAGTTGGCAAATGTTCAGCTGGGTTCACTGTGGTACACCTCGCCAAAGTGACATCTTCCTGTTCTAGTAGCCTGTGATAGTCTCTAAGCCTAGAAACTTTCAAGGAGTATTTACCATGTTCAATAGATTTCTCAAACTATGATGCATCAGGATTGTCACAGGATAACCCATCGTAGCAGCTGATGCTTTTTCATACATCAAATAGACTCCCACTATGGCTCTATGGCACAATGATAACCCCAATTCCACTTCTGAATAAGCAGTGGAATAATAGGCTACAGGTTGAGGACTTGTCCCCGTACCAGTTGGCTGACAAAGAACTCCACATGCAAACCTACCCCCAGTGGACGTGGACACGTATAACACAACATTTTTAGAGTAATCTGGCAGCGCAAATGCTGGGACCTCCTGTAATCTTTAATTGTTTCAAACGCCACCTGGCTATCCAGTGTCCAAGTGAGATTACAGTGGAGCTTATCATTCCCTGTTTCTTTGATCATCGCCCTCAAAAGTCCGGAGAGCTTAGCACACTCTTCGATCCATGCCGAAGAATAACCGGCAGTACCAAGAAACGTCATAATTTCTCTAACTGTCCTGGGTTTTGGAACTTTTCGAATGGTGTCCAAATGACTATCTGAGACACATCGATGTCACCTGTTCCCGTACATACTGTAGCTTTTTCTGGGAAACCTCATCTTTGTCTGGGCAGCAAATGATAATATCATCCATGTACTGAATAACCAAAGGTGTCAAAAGTATTCACATTCATTACTCAGGTAGAAGTATAGATACTAGGGTTTAAAAAGACTTCTGTAGGGGACTTCCGGTTAGCACCTGACATGGAGTAGCCGCAGGTCCAACACGCTCCATATATGTTAAATTATTATCTCGAGTAGGACACGACATTTTAACTTTTTGGTGGCAGAACTCTGCTGTGCATGTATTGTAGAACCATTTGCGCTCTTGTCCAGCTACTTAAAGCTGAGATGGAGTCTTCTCATTAACAACTGGCTGATATAATCAAACAAGAAATGGTGACTTTTCGTGCTCAAATCAAACAAGACCTCGAGGCTCTCCGACGAGACACAAAGGCTGACATCGCCTCTCTAAAAACTGAGTTCAGAGCTGAAATGACGGCTATGCGCTCCAAACAGACAGAGACGGCAACTACTGTTCGGGAGATCGAGGGCACACTGAACCGTCATGATTCCAGCATCACCAGCATGGAGAGCGTCATTTCGGAGCGCAAACGGTAGCTCGGGAAATTAAAAGACCAGAATGATGACTTAGAGAACAGAAGCCGCCGCCAGAACCTGAGGATAATCGGGATCCCTGAGGGCGCAGAAAACGGCAAACCCACTGCATTCATGGCTTCATTTTTTACCGAGGTGTTGGGCGAGGAGATACCGAGCCCTTTGGTGCTCGACCGTGCTCACAGAACTCTGGCTGCAAAACCCAAACCTGGCGACCGCCCCAGACCCATGATTGTGCGACTACACTACTACTCGGATAAGGAAAAGATCCTGCAGGTATCCAGAAACAAGGGCAAGCTAAAATTCAGAGAGGCAAGGATCCACATATTCCCGGATATGAGCGCTGAGCTTAGCCGCCGCAGAACAGCTTTTAACCCGGTCAAGGCGAAGCTCAGACAGGCAGGCATCAAGTATGTCATGTTTCATCCAGCCGACCTACGTCTCACCTGTGACGGCACCTCACAATCCTTCAAGTAACCCTCAGATGTGGAAGATTTCCTCGCCAGACGGAGTCACCCCTCACCAAAGACATAGGAAAACGGTACCGGTATTTCGTGTTATATTCGGATCTCTCTCCTACTAGAACTGTAACCTGTAATGAGTAGCCATGTTTTCTCATATGCTCATATGTTTTCATCATGCAGCTCACAAGTTCATATCCTTGTTTCTAGCAGACTACACTATTTTATTTGTGTGTGTGTATATATTTATTTTCCTTTATTATCATGATTGGTTCTCCACGTTTATACCTGGATATTGAAGGCAGGGATTTTTAGTTTCTTTTTAATTGTGACTACTGAAACATATAACACTCTTAGGAGCAGTGTGTTTTTTTTTTTTGTTGTGGTTTTTTTTCTCTCTGCGTATGGAAGCGCAATCGAGGAGTACCAAGTGTGTATGGGGCTTCTTACCTCTTACATTATCAAACGTAATAGAGTTTTATCCCATCTGAGAAGGCTTGATGTTAATGTCGCTTTCCTGCAAGAAACCCATCTCAAGACCTCCGACCATAATAGATTATGTAAAGGGTGGGTAGGGCAATTATATCACTCTAATTATCAATGCTAGTCTCGAGGAGCTGCAATTATTGTTGATAAGAATACTCCTTTTATTATGCAAACTGTCACTGCAGACCACCGAGGGAGATAGGTTGTGGTCACAGGTACCCTGTATAATATACCTATAATTCTGGCTAATGTATATGCGCCAAATGGGGATGATGCACAATTTTTGAAGACATTTTTATCCTCATTACCCAATTTAAACACACACAGGATTATTCTAGGAGGTGACTTTAAATGTGTACTACATCCGGTATTAGACTGGTCCTCTAGCACCCCCTACAATATAACAAGGTCAGCGAAGATTATTAATTCTTTCCTTCAAGTATATAATATAACTGATCCCTGGCGTTTCCTGTATCCCGATTTAAGACACTATTCATTTTTCTCCCCTGTACATCATTCTAACTCACGCATTGATTATTTTTTAATTGATAACCAGTTGTTGACCTCAGTCAGAGATTGCAGGTACGAAAGTATTGTCATTTCTGATCATGGGCCTGTAGTTTTGCAAATATCCTTCCCTAAGAAAGTTGCTCGATGTCCGTGGCACTTTAACAGTGCTTCACTCAGTGATGAGGGGTTCGTCAACCACATAAACACACAAATAGATTTTTTCTTGTCCACGAATGACACACCAGATGTTAGCAAATCTATTCTCTGGGAATCGCTTTTCTAAGAGGAGTGATTATTTCATACTCCACCTGGGAGGGCAGGAGTAGAAAACAGCCCTTTAGTTATCTCACAGACCAAATTCATCAGCTGTACTGTAAATATTCGACTGCTCCCACCCCTGAACTTTTAAAGGAGAGGTCAGCTCTGCAAACAGAATTCGACTTGTTGATCACTCATTATACAGAGCAGCTACTGCTTCAGTCTTGCTCTAATCTGTATGAACACTCAGACAAGGCAGGCAAGGTTCTTGCCCAACAGATCAGGCAGTTCACACCCTCTACTCTGATCATAAGTATCCATAAATATGATGGTCAGAACTCTAATGATGAGCAGGAGATAAATAAGGAGTTTAAAGTATTTTATTCTTCCCTTTACACCTCTGAGGTGGTCCACGACCCTTCGAGGCTGGAGTTGTTTTTTCAGAGCATGGATCTACCGCAAATAAGTGAATAATTTATGGAGCAATTGGAAGAACCTCTGTCTTTGGTGGAAACTAGATCAGCTCTTTACAGCATGCAAAATGCTAAAGCTCCAGGACCTGATGGATTCACAGTCGAATTCTTTAAGAGATTCAGAGATAAGTTGCTGCCAAATTACTCACTGTTTTTGAGTATTCCTGTGCCAAGGGCCAACTTCCATCCACGTTCTCTCAGGCCTCTATCTCAGTTATCTTGAAAAAGGGAAGGGATCCCCTTAGTTGTGGGTCTTACCGCCCGATATCACTCCTGAATGTGGACTACAAATCGTTAGCTAAGATCTTAGCTCACCGCCTTGAAGCTACCCTACCTTCCATTATCTCTCCAGCTCAAACTGGTTTTATAAAAAACGCCTTTCTTTTTTTAATATTCGTTGACTTTTAAATATTATGCAGAACACAGATCCCAATCAGCCGCTACCCGAAATAATTCTCTCTCTGGATGCTGAAAAGGCATTTGATAGGGTTGAGTGGGGCTACCTTTTTCAGTGTCTAGAGAGATTTAAATTTGGTCCAAAATTCATATCGTGGTTAAAATTGTTATATAAATCCCCAATGTAGTCAGTACGCACTAATAATATGGACTCCCAATATTTCCCGTTGCAACGTGGCACGAGGCAAGGATGCCCAATCTCACCCCTTTTATTCGCGATAGCTAACGAGCCTCTCGCAGCATCACTGCGCTCTTCACCTGAGATTCGCAGCATATTCAGGAGTGGAAAGGAACATAAGTTATCGTTGTATGCTGACGATTTATTGTTATATATCACTGATCCCCAGAATACTTTACCGCATATTATAACTACATTAGATAATTTTACGAACCTTTCTGGGTATAAGATTAATGTCTCGAAAAGTGAACTATTTCCTGTCAACTCTGCTGCACAATCACTCTCTTTTAACTCCTACCCTTTTAAGGTGTCTACTGATAAATTCACATACCTGGGTATTAGTTGTAACTCGGAAAATCTCAGACCTCTTTAAACTTAATTTTGCTACTCTTTTAGAGCGCACCAAGTTGACCCTTGACAGATGGTCTACACTTCCTATCTCATTAGCTGGCAGAATTAACCTAATAAAAATGAATGTATTACCCAAATTCTTATACCTGTTCCAAACTATACCAATCTTTATCAACAAGTCTTTCTTCTCACATCTCAACAAGATTATCTCTGATTTCATTTGGAATAAGAAGCCACCTCGTATCCGTAAAGAATTTTTGCAAAGGCCCAAATCGGTGGGAGGGATGGCTTTACCCCACTTCCAGCTATACTATTGGGCGAGTAACCTGAAAGCCTTGGCTTATTGGCTTCAAACCAACGCTAACAATGAAGCCCCCGCCTGGGTCCAAATGGAGGCTGATGCAAGCCTCCCAGTATCCCTCTCAGCCTTGTTGTATTCGGCAATGCCTATCACACCAAGCCGTGCATCTACTGCCCCCCTAATTTATCAGTCCCTGTGTATATGGGCTCAGGTGCGAAAACACTTCAGCTGGCAGGCTGGCCTCACTTTGTGCCCCAATCGTGGCAAACCATCAATTTCCCCCTCACTTGAACATGACTCTTTCTTAGTCTTTCTTACCGGATGTGACAGGACGCTGGCGTGAATATCGCCGCTTCTCCATCCACAACGAAACAACTTTTTCTGCTGAAAATATGAAAGCCAAACTGTCTTTACAAGCTCTAGAGCAGCGCTACAAACTTTGAACGTCTGCACACCTGAACGTCTGGCTCCGGTGGATTCACCTTTCTCCACCGAACAGCTGTTAGCCCCGCTGGTCAGCTGTTGGCCCTGCTGTTAGTCCCACTAATTAACCGTTGGCGACGCTAACTTCCAAACAAACGTTCTCAATTCTCTGTGGGCTATCCAGCATTACTCCGTTGGTCCTCTCTCCACTACAACCTCAGGATTATTCACCGCCTGGCTCCTGCATCACTCTCCTGTGCTACTGTGGTCTCCCCCGACCTGCGAAGATGTTGGTTGGTCACTGCTCCAACGCTGCTGACGGGGTCTTTAAATACTCAGCGCTGGAGCTCCTGGACCTTTGTTGTAACTTCACCCCGAACTCCATCGCTAGGATTAAATCTCTTGGTCTCCTTCGTCGCCCCCGCAATATGCACAGGGCCTCCAGACCCAAGTTTATGACGGACAGTGCTTTTCCCTGCAGCGCTGACAGCGGTGCTGCTATTCCCTCCATGCTGACTGACATGCGCTCCATCGCACCAGCTCAACATCATCTAAACCAACCATAGGTGCGCACACTGAGCTATCTGAGACCCTTGGCTTGTGTGAATGGTGCTGTTTCCTCCATATCCACTGCATCAGCATCCGTGAACAACACTGCAGCTTTCATGCTGCTAAATCCACGTTCACTAAACAATAAAGGACTACTCATCCATGACATCATCACAGACAGGAAAATTGACTTTCTCTTCCTTACTGAGACATGGCAGCATCAGCAAGACTTCTTAACTCTGAATCAAGCCACTCCCCCAGGCTATGTTTACATCCAGAAGCCCCGCTCTAAGGGCCGTGGTGGTGGGCTGTCAGTCATACATCGAGCCGACTTCCTGGTTAAACAACTTCCAGTGCTGAATGTCACCTCATTTGAATGTGCAGCCTTCTCTCTGGCTGGGCATACACAGCTACAGGTTGTCCTCATCTACCGCCCTCCAAAAGCCTCCTCCGCCTTCCTGTCTGAGCTGTCTGAGCTACTCACCTCCATCTGCTCTATATCTACATCTACACTCCTGCTTGGTGATTTCAACATCCATGTGGACTCCACCAGCTGCCCCTTTGCCTCTGAATTCCTGTCACTCCTGGATTGTTTCAACATCACACAGCATGTTAAAGGTCCTACCCATGTCAAAGGCCACACACTGGACCTGGTGTACTCCACTGGCACAGCTCCCTCCCATCTACAATGCCTGGACCTTGCTGTTTCTGACCACTTTGCTGTCCTCTTCACTGTTCCTGTCCCTGCGCCCAAGCAGCGCATAAGTTGAAACATCACATACAGGAACATTAAGACAGTGAACACTCTGGCCCTGACCAACATCCTGGAAACCCACCTGGCCTCTGATTCCCTCGACTCCTCACTGGATGGGCTGGTGTCCCACTATAATACTGCTGTCTCCTGGGGTCTTGACTCCCTTGCCCCTCTTAAAACCCGGACTGTGTCATTTACCCATTCTGCCCCCTGGTTCACCATTGAACTCCACACCCTTAAGACTACTGGTCGCCGCCTGGAGAGGCTCTATAAAAGATCTGGCCTCACCGTCCACTATGAAGCCTACAAAGACCACGTTAGGTCTTATAAAGAAGCTCTCTCCAAGGCTAAAACAAACTACTACACCACCCTCATTGAAGACCAGCAAAATAACCCCAGAATGTTATTCTCCACCATTAACCGGCTCCTTAGCCCTCTTGATGTCCCCCAGCTTTCTGGTGCCCCTGATCTCTGTTTCAACTTCCTGGACTTTTTCCAGGAAAAGGTGGCTACCATTCACCAGCAACTCCTGGCACCTGCCACCACCCCACCATATGCACCTTTGACACAGATAGCTGATCCACCCACTGTTTGCTTGCCCCAGTGCTCTCTCTCCTCCTTCTCTCCTGTGGACTCTATTTCTGTAGCTAAGTTGGTCTCCCAGGCAAAAGCCTCCACCTGCTCTCTGGACCCCATGCCAACAATTCTGGTGAAGTCTTCCCTTCCTGCCCTATGCCCCCTCATGATGAAAATTATCTACTCATCCCTAGAATCTGGCATTGTACCGTCCATCTTCAAAACAGCTTCAGTGACCCCCATCCTCAAGAAGCCAGGTCTGGACCCAGATGATTTACACAACTACCGGCCAATCTCCAACCTTCCTTTCCTAAGCAAAATCCTGGAAAGAGCAGTTGCTGCCCAACTCCAGCAGCACATGTCCAACCATGAGCTCTATGAACCCCTTCAGTCTGGCTTCAGGGCACACCATAGCACAGAAACTGCCCTCATCAAGATCACCAACGACCTCCTCATTGCTGCAGATTCTGGCCACATCAGTGGCCAGAGTCCCTCCTGGACCTCTCTGCAGCCTTCGACACAATCTCCCACACCATCCTCCTTACCCGCCTATCTGACTACCTTGGTCTCACCGGTACAGCACTCTCCTGGTTCCAGTCCTATTTAACAAACAGGAAACAGTTTGTCACCATTGGAGACTCCAGTTCCACCCCAGCTCCGGTCAACCAGGGCGTGCCTCAAGGCTCTGTGCTTGGACCCCTCCTCTTCACTATCTACATGCTTCCCCTTGGTCAGATAATTCGCAAACATCCACCCAGCTACCACCACAGTCACTCGTCAACTGCCTACATGATTTAAAACTCTGGATGACATCAAATCTACTCAAATTAAACACCAATAATAATAGAGCTCATGGTTGTGGCCTCCAAGGCGCTGCTTCAGAAGGCTGGAGATCTTCTCCTGGATGTGGATGGCTGCTCTATCTCCCCATCCACGGAAGTCCGCAACCTGGGTGTCATCCTTGATTCCACACTATCTTTCCAATAACACATAAAATCCATTACAAAATCAGCTTTTAATCATCTCAAAAACATCTCCAGACTCCGACCCTCCCTCTCTGAACCTGTTGCTGAGACCCTCATCCATGCCTTCATCACCTCCCGCCTGGACTACTGTAATGGAGTCCTTTCTGGGCTCCCTTCCAAAACCCTGGACAGGCCCCAGTGTGTGCAGAACTCTGCTGCCAGGGTCCTCACCCGCACCAAGCCCTGGCAACACATCACCCCCACTCTCATCTGCCTTCACTGGCTCCCAGTTAAATCACGCATCACCTACAAAATTCTCCTCCTGACCTATAAATCTCTCCATTCCCTCGCACCCCAATATCTGTCTGACCTCCTCCACCCCTACACCCAGTCCCGGATGCTGCGCTCATCAGGCACACACCAGCTCTCCATCCCTCACACCAAACTTCAAACCTTTGGTGACAGAGTCTTCTGTGTGACAGCCCCCACTCTCTGGAACACTTCCCAGCTGAAATCCGCAAACAGACTTCTCTGGAGACTTTCAAATGAGACTTAAAAACCCATCTTTTTAATAAGGCCTATCAGCTCTAGACCCAGCCAAATCAATCAACTTTTCTATTTTCTTATCTTATATGTATTTTTTGTTTATCCATTTATTCTTTGTTTTGTTTGTTCCATTTTGTTAAGTGTCCTTGGGTACCCTGAAAGGCGCTATAAAAATTAAATTATTATTATTATTATTATTATTATTATTATTATTATTATTGTTATTATTATTATTACATTCTTTGCCAAGATACTCATCTTTATTTTTATAGCCGCTCCTTGTGGTCCCACAATTATGCAACCAGAGCTGAGCAGAGCTTGTTTTGGTTTTCGACTCAACAATTCACCAAAATCTGGTTGGACCATATACTTACCCTCAATTTCCACTGGATCCACTTCTGCAATCCCTTCAATAGGGGCTTTGTTTTTTTGCACCACATCAACGGGGTAGTTACTCTTGAAATTCCAGAGCCCTTCTTTGGCATTGTGAAATTATTTCTTTTCACTTTCTTTTTCATAAACCTTTAGATACTATTAAAAGAAAGATCATTCACCTGTTTCAGGGAGTCACTCAAATCAAATTAAATCAATTAAAAATGTGTCTTCAAACACACCGTGTCACCACAGCCAATTCCCAAAGCAAATGAAGTAAATTTGCCATCCTCAGAGAAGGCCAGTAGTGTATTGCTCTAAATGCTAAAATATCATAGAGCTCAGATATTTATGAGGATACAATGTACATGGAGACCTGAAACCTCACCAGTTCCCATAAAGAACCAACCAACGTTTCCAACGCGTGGTCAAATCTCCCCACAGTCTACACCATCCATCCATCCATCCATTTTCGTCCGCTTATCCGGGGCCGGGTCGCGGGGGCAGCTGCCTGAGCAGGGAAACCCAGACTTCCCTCTCCCCGGACACTTCCTCCAGCTCTTCCGGGAGGATCCCAAGGCGTTCCAAGGCTAGCTGGGTGACATAGTCACACCAGCGTGTCCTGGGTCTTCCTCGGGGTCTACTCCCGGCGGGACATACCAGGAACACCTCCCGAGGGAGGCGTCCCGGGGGCATCCGAAACAGATGCCCGAGCCACCTCAGCTGGCTCCTCTCGATGTGGAGGAGCAGCGGCTCTACTCCGAGCCCCTCCGGGGTGACAGAGCTCCTCACCCTATCTCTAAGGGAGCGCCCCGCCACCCTGCGGAGGAAACTCATTTCGGCAGCTTTTATCCGGGATCTTATTCTTTCGGTCATGACCCAAAGTTCATGACCATAGGTGAGGGTAGGAACGTAGATTGACCAGTAAATCGAGAGCTTTGCCTTTCGGCTCAGCTCTCTCTTCACCACGACAGACCGATACAACGATCGCATTACTGTGGCCGCTGCACCAATCCGCCTGTCAATCTTACGTTCCATCCTTCCCTCACTCGTGAACAAGACCCCAAGATACTTAAACTCCTCCACTTGAGGCAAGAACTCTCCCCCAACACTTTCAAGTCTACACCATGATGTCTATCTCTGTCAACAATTATAAAATAATTCAAAGATCAAATATGGATTCCTCCAAGAACGAAATCACTGTTGACAGCCAATAATTAAGCAATATTACCCTCGAGGGTGCGCTTTAACGTCATTTAAGCGCGCAAGCGCCTCGGTCCTGACCGCATCACTGAAGTGCACAACAAGCTAAAAATGTCACTTCTTTATCATCATTCAAGGAACATAAACATTACACAGATTCAGCTTAACATCATCATTATTTCATTAATGCAGATCGGTTTTATTTCAAAGAACTCAAACGTAAAATCAGTAAATCTGTAAAAAGCTATGTTGATTATCTGTATCTAAATTTGGGAGGGGGAGTAACTACACACCCGCAGCGACGTTCTCTCTGTCTGCGCGTTCACACTAGTGATGGGAACGGCAGTTCTTTTTACTGTACTGAATCTCTAGAATCTGTTCATTAAAATGATTCGTTCAAAAGATTCGTTCACCGAATCGCTCAGTGCTCTCCAACTCCCTGAACAGATAAACAGCCAAACAATCCGTCACTCAGTTCATGATTCAGCCCTGAGGCTCACGTTCACTTACTGAGGGACGGTGTGTTCACGGACTATAGTACACAATCATTCGCGGGAGACGCAGCGTTGCTTTGAGTGGTATACATGCACTACAATTATTACACGGTGAAAGTGTCCTCTGTGCACAGTAAAATCACTTAACATGATGCTACACAGATGTTAGCAACACAGCGCTAATTTTAGCAGTACGGTTACTGAAGGGGAATCAACTCCTCTGCCCTGAGTGAGTGAGCGCCACTCTTAGCACAGTAGGTGAACACGATTCACGTCCTTAGCGACGCGAATCATGAGTGAATCACTCATTCGCGAACGACCTGCTGAGGATGTGAATCACGTTCGCGCAGCGCTGTCACTGAATCAGCGTGAACGTGAATCACGAATTCACGTCCTCAGCAGGTCTGGGAATCACGTTCGCGAACGTGATTCACGTCCTGCTGAGAATCACGCTCGCGAACGTGAGTGACTTTTACTGTGCAGTAAAATCACTTAACATGATGCTACACTGATGTTAGCAACACAGCGCTAATTTTAGCAGTACGGTAACTGAAGGTGAATCTCTCCTCTCCTACCCCTCTGCCTTGAGTGAGTGAGTGAGTGACACAGCGCCACTTTCAGCACAGTAGGTGAACGTGAATCACGTTCACGACGTGAATCATGAGTGAATCAGTCGTTGGCAAAAGATCTGCTGAGGACGTGAATCACGTGTGCAGTAGGTTCGTGAATCATGAACGAATCACAGCGCGAACGTGAATCACGTCCTCACAGTTCTCACAGACTCTGAGTGAGTCGTGGCAGTTCCACTCCCGGCCGGCATGCTCGCTGCTGAACTGAGACAGGAACGAATCAGTTCCTGAAGTGATTCCGTTCACTTCGTTCACTCAAAAGATTCGTTCGTTTGAACGACACATTCGCGACCAACACAACACTAGTTCACACCCCAGCTGCTTAGCCCCTTCTTTCTCTGCTTCTCTCTCTCTGCTCTGCGGACACGCACACTCTAAACTCATCTCAACTGCAGAGAGAGACTAAAAAGATCTGGATCAGCTCATTGTTAATCATAAAGTAACACTTAACACTTAAATGAGGAATATTGCCAGAGTCATGACAGCTCACTTGTCACTTGTCATTAATTTCAATTTAGCCATTTGCTCTGAGGAGGTGTTTTTAGAGCAAATTCAACATGCTTGATTAAATTTCAGTCTCCGCAGGAAAATATCTGCGCTTTACTGCATAGAAGTCTAACAAAACTGCTTTTGGATACTCGAAAAGTCCCTATACATTTACATACACAGTCATGTTAGTATTTAGTTAACTGTTAGTCATGCTACTCTAATCATGCATTTAATTTATCTCATGCCTTCAGATCTGTAATAATTTATATGTTCAAATTTTGGCCTTAAAATATTGATTTCTCCAATTCAGTTAACTCTCCTTTACATCAGGGCTTCCCACTTCCCACCCAAGCATGTGGGAGTTGCAGTGAATAAAAGAACAATTCCATACTTCGACCAGCTGAACCAGTCAACCAAATAAACAATTGTCCGTACGTCCACAAATGCCTACTTAACGTATTCATTGAACTTCTCCACATTAAAACAAGTCAAACAACACCCCCCGGTAATTACTCATACACCGCTTGATAGCGACAAAGAATGCTCAATTGGATCCCTCTGATCCAAATTCAGCAAGGATGCACTGCATTTTAGCACACGTCTCATTTAAGTATTTAACCTAATATTCAACTTTCTATCATTCCCCCCCCCCCTTTTTCTTCAACTTCTCTCTGCATAATATCCCTTTAGCTTTTCATTATCACTTCTACCTTAATTTTGTCTTTTATGTGATTAATAGTGCTATTTGTGAATATAAATAATAACTTTAGTGATGAGTACATTTTCATACCACCAATTCTTCATTTCCTTTGTTATATAGCCAATTTACACCAATTAATATTCACTCTATGTGAAGTCCTGTACAGTTCTGCATATTTCAATTCTATCTCACCTATATCTTATCGGGCAGGTCCTTTGAGACCTAGTTCTGATTTACAGGAACAATCTTAGCTGAAGGTGAAAAACACCTATAAAGCATACTACTCAGTTTAGAATGGAGGGCAAGGAAATCTTATCGATAAATAACTTTTTCACTCACTTATCCACATTTTGAAACTGTGACCAAGACAAGACTTGAACTGCCCCTTCTAGGTTGTAAGGCAAAAATGTGACTCATTTGCCCAGGCTGTCTCAATGAGAACTGCAATAAAAAGTCCCTATTCATATACTCCAACTTCAATCACAATACCTATGCATTGTGTATATTATATTCTAATAATGCACATTTAATAGATAGATTACTTATAATTAATTCTATGGACAAACAACCAGCTTTCACATCAACTTTAACTGAATCTCACCGCGCACACACAGCTTCAGAGGACACAATAAGCACAAACAACACTGAACACAACTGGGCACCGAACCACATCTTTTAACACTCAGCTTAATTTCATCACAACTCACACATCACACACCACATGCACTGCAATTTGGCTTTTGACTCAAACTGAGGATGAGGCCTCTAAGCACTAGAGTCCACCAATTGCCACAAGACTTCTCACTTTAACTAACTTAATACCGCATTACTTATATAAGAGTCCACGTGCGTCACACGCACCCTTGACTTGGGGGACTTGGCAAATTTTCTACTGTCACAACTACAAGTTTGACTTGAGATGACATCTCTCTGTCACTTTTATTTTTTCTTTGTGGTCTTCATCACTTTTCTTTTTCTACCTGGCCAGGCTTTCATACTTTTTTCTACTTTTTTCTACTATTTGAGACAACTGAACCATGCAGCTAATAAAGACCGATGCCCCACATGTCTTATGACAATGTAAGCTCAGCGCCTTGCCTGTCACTGTCTGCATCGTATGGCCCTCAGATCAGTCATTGCTGCCACAGCAGTTTCCCTTTTTTCTCTTATTTCTCTTATACTCTCTTGTCAGCAATCTCTTTTCTTCTCTTTATACTATCCTGTCATTCTTCTCTTCTTCACTTCTCTATTTGAGACAACTTAGCACATAGGAAAGAGTCACTACTCTCACGCATGACTTATGAGAATGTAGGCTTAGCGCCATACCTGCCACTATCAGCATCGTATTTCCAATTAATTCACTAATCTCTACCGCATCAGTTTCTCCTTTTTCTCTATAATTCCCTTAATTTAAAAAATTTAGACAGAACCGTATCAACAAACTAAACGCCTGTTGCCCATTTTCCCCCCATTTTGGTAATTTTCAGCTTGACAGACAATGGAAAACACACACACACAGTCACGTCCAGGGCATGAGTTTGACCCCTAGAGCGAAAATGCTCACCTTGTTTGCTGGCTGGGGTGAATGTCAGTCTCTGGACCCCTGGCACGTGTCCAAGTTGTCAATAGCTATCCTGTTGACAACGCCAACTTGTCGTCTCTGGGCTAACTTCATCAAAGGTGTTGGCGTGTAGTATGTTGATAAAAGAATTCTGCGGAGGCAAGGCTGGGAGGAATGATAGAGCAATCTTTACTGAAACAGATCTCAAGCCTGCGTCCAAACAGAGTGCGGCCGCACATCTGGTGTTCTTAAATCTATGGCAAAGTAATGCCAAATGCTTTGCCCTCTGCCCTATCAGAAATCCTATCGATCCTTCGATCTTAGGAAGTCTACCAACTACCACCACCCTTCTTTGGTGTGTGGGCCTTTTTTAAAGTGTATTTTCCATACCCGCCTATTTCTCTAATTGGTCACTTTGATGGATTAAAGGTTCATCTATCCAATGAAAGAAAAGAAGGATGGGTCTGCCTCACACCCCCCATGAAATAACTCTTGTGTGTGTTACTTAACTTTGCTGATGTCAGCTAAAGTAGACAGGATGGTCTCTCTATACTTAGATGACAATGTATACATTGAGTAATTTGGTGCCCTAGGCAAGATCTTAGCCGGTGCCCTCTTGCATCGCAGTCAATTTCACAATCAATTTTCATAGACGCACACAGTAAACGCATGTATGTATTCAAGATTTTATTTCTTTTAAGTCAAAAATATCACACCAAATAAAAACTGAAGAAAGAAACAAGCGATAAAAATCCAATATAAATAAGGCATTGTGCAAGCATACTATCTCTCAGCCTCAGAGTGCCATCTCTCACTTATCTGTTGTCAGCCGCTTTGCGGTGTATTCTTTTGGAGAAAACATTTAGCAGCAGAAGCAGTGCAAGCTATTATTTCTGTTTGAGTACATCAGCCAGCTTCTTTTGATTTTTTCAGCATTGACTAAGACTCTGTTAAAAAAGTCATGTTGACACTCTCCCATCTTTGTTTTTGGGAAATGTGCAACTGCTTTTTTATTTGAAATGGTCCTCTGTGAACTACCTCTCATATCATTTTGTCAGTTAGAAGAGATGGCCAGTCAGCAGGTCTATTGGTGCAGCCTTTACTCCTGATGCTGTGTCACTCTGCTGTGCTGAGGTAGAGGGACAGGAGCACCTGATGCTATGTCACTGGGCTGGTGGTGAAATACTTTAAAAGTACATCTGAAGAGAGAAGAGAAGTATATGTGACCACTGGATGTTGCATTTTAATTAAAACAAAAACATGCTTGATGTGTGCGATACATAAGACTAATATAGACTAATAATGAAAATGTGATGAGATTCATTAAACTTTATTGTCATTGCAATACAATTCAGTCTAACCAGAATGCAAGTTCAGTATATATATTTCGCCTATGAATGATATGGGAAAGTTAAGGTGTGAAGTACTAACAGTAGTACACTTTAACTGCACTTTAACACTGATGTAAACTTCAACAAACAAACAAACTGTGACACAATAAACCAAAGGCTTACAACGACCCTCTTACAAAGGGAATGGAAAACTACCGGTACTAGCATTTTAACTGACATTCAAGCAGGAAAGACACCTGTAAAATAACACCTGATGAATTTAAGGTGGAGTAACAATAACACACGTCGACTCAGCTAATTACTGATTATTAAACAATGCTGCTATGGTCCGAAATAAGCTAGCAAGCTAACCCTCTGCTCCAACAAAGATGTTGTTAACGATCATTAAACTATTAATTTCCTTTCGCTTCATCACATTGACATTACTGTACCTGTATCTCCTTCACGTCTTTCTCTTCTGTCCGTCTTTTCCTTCACTGGGCGCCGGATGGTTTCAGTCTTTTGGACCTTGTAATTCCGCTACAGTATCAGTAAATCTCTCTCTTGGTCTTGGGGTCTCAGTGCGGTCAGGTTCAGGCAGCTCGCCTCTCGACCCGCCCCCCTCACAGAGGACAGGTACAGTGCAACGAGCCAGGAACCCAGAAAACCCTCCGTTATTTAATAGTCTTTGCTATACGATGTTATGTTGCTGTGGGCTTATATAATATTTCGAAATAATAGTAGTAATGGCACTGGTAAAAATATATATATATATATATATATATATATATATATATATATATATATATATATATATAGAATTTTTTTATTATTATTATTTTTTCTCCCACAGTTTTAGGCGCCCCCCGCGGATGACGGCGCCCCTAGCATTTGCCTATACTGCCTATGCCCAGGGCCGGCTCTGCAACCACTGTCTCTTCTGTTCTTCTGTAGTTGGGAGAGAATATAGGCACTATGTTGATTTTTACAACCAACAACAGAGTAATTTGCGTGTCTAGCTCTGAGCGATGACATTGCGAAACACTGCTATCTTACCGCTGGACACACCGAACTTCACCTCAGGGATGGACAACCCCCTCTTGGATATCTCCTATCATCGCGCAGAGGAGGCCGGCCTATGTAAATCTCTCCTTTCGTTATGTAACAATTATCAACAGGTGCTCTAATGAATTATTTGTTTATTACTACTTATTACTGAATCGATATCAAAGCATTTAGATCAGTATTGAATCGAATTGATATTGAATCTAATTGCGACCTAAAGAGCCGAAATCGAATCGAATCGTGAGGTTCTTAACAATAACAGTATTTCAGCGAAGAAAAGCTTTTCAAGCAAGTTTCCTTCCACAGAATGTGTTAAGTTGGATAAATATTATGGCAAACAGTATAAATAGAAAATATTCCTGTCTTTGTGAGTACTGCACGTGCCCCATCGGATTAATGATATCTGGATTTTTTTCATATTTTTATTTCATTGAATTTTTTACATTAGATGTAGTAATTATCATGTTACTATTATCGTTATGAGTTAAATGTACAGTTAATTGTGTCATATATCAAACCTCAAAAAGTCACACACTCCTTTCCCTATGGTTTTGGTTGTGTCCAAAAACACACATACACATACACATACACACATACACACACACACACACACACACACACACACACACTCTACTGGTATCATTGCTGGAGATGTACTGTAGATGAAGCTATATCTTACAGTGTATTGCTGAGCTTAGCATCAATCCTTTTTTCAATGTGTGAAATGCAATTAATTATTCACATGTAAATACATTTGAAAAAATATAGGCACAGAGATTACTGATCTGAGTTATATCCTCTTTGGCATGCGGCTCAGTGCTGAGAGCAGTAGGTGTCAGTAGAGAACAGAATTCTGATAGAGTGGAAACATACACTGATCCTGTTAGATGACCAAAGAGGAACTTACTGTTTTTCAGACACTTCTGGCCACTGTTACATTGCTGAGTGTATTTAATAAATAATCAAAATTAGCTTCATAATGTTGTTGCTTATTTTAACTGAGTAAAAGTTTTCCAACATTTTTCTGCCACTCTGGTTAATAGAATAAAATTAGAATAAGTTTTAGCAAAGTGACAAACAACATAACATCAACGTTGGTTTGGTAAGGTGCCATGATGGAAGATCATATCAGTCAGAAGAGAAAGTTTCTCTCCTCACCATTCATTTTCATCCTGCAGATGCCATGTACAGTAATCATACACATACTGTATAGACTGAAGGAATTTTCCTTCTTTAGGTTATTAAAGGTGAAGTGTCACAGTCTCTTCTGGGGCTAGTTCACCTCTGTGTTTCCTCAGGAGGACTGGTCAGTACAGCTGTCCTGATACGTCTCTGTCTCCGGGGCAAGTATCATGGCCAATAGATATGAAGTACTCTGCTTTAGACTCTTGCAGATAGACGGACAGACTGTCTCCTATTGTGAGTGTATGACATGTGACCACACAGTGTGACTAAACAGTTTCTTGTTTAGATTCCAATAGCCAATAGAGTCCTTGTGTATGTACGGATGAGTCTGGTAATGCTTGAAATGTTTCTGCCTCCTCGATCAAGGAGAAAGGTGTAAGACATCCAAGTTTTCTGAACTGTCCTTAGTTGACCAGTTCTGATGAGGAACTATAGCCTTTGAGGAAAAGAACATTTCTGGAAATATTTACAAATCCGGAACTGTGAACATGGACTGCTTCAGGTTACCAGTGGAGCAACACCGTGCTTCTGTTTGTACAAAACAACAAACCAACCGCTTGCTGTTGACTGTAAAGGTTTACAGAGACTTTGAGAGAAGGATTTGGGATGTATAATTGAGAACAATGAATGGCTGAAAATTATGGGAAGTACCTAAGGGAAGCTAAAGGGAAATTCACCCAATATAAGATAACACAGAGATTATATTGGACACCGTCAAGACTCAACTTAAATAGCAATTTGTGCTGGAAATGTCAGAGAGACAGACATAGGCACTTTCTCAAACTGCATCTGGGAATGCCCAGTTATACAGCCCTTCTGGAGGACAGTTCTGGAATATTTGTGCACTGGCGGGAAAGGACTTTATTTGTATCACCAAGACTGTGTTTACTTGGAGACAGAACCCAAATACACAACATTTTGGACGGAGAATTCTCAGTGATCATGGTGAGCACCACAGTGGCCACTGGGATAATACTTAGGCACTGGAAAAAAGCTTAAATCTATTTAACTAAAAGAATGGGCAAATATGATGAGGAGAACAGCTTCCTGTGACCATATGCTCAACAGGATGAGTGATGGAACCAACCGAAAAGCATCAATGTGGGGTCTTTTCTGGACTCATATCACACTGGCTGATAAACCTGCCGTATGAACACTGCCACATGCTGTTACATGTTTTCTAAGCTACGTTTGTGTCCTTAGTGCCTTTGTTTTGTACTTATTTACTTGACCATGTTTCTTTTCCTCATTTAACCACTGATACTATGTAGGTGGTAATTAAACAAGGTTTGTCTCACAAAGTGAATTGTTGTACTGTCATACACCAAAGACAAAAACAATAAAAACTTGAATTGCAAAATAATTCCCTCACATCGACTAAATATCTATTCATTCATGTTCAAGTCAGCTGTATGATTCATGGCTACTTTAAGCATAGATCAACAAATAACATGAAACACCGTTCTACCAGTATGAGTCACATGCACAGAAGTGTGGGGCTGAAAGCATGCAATCCACAGCATTGTAGGCACTCCCTTTTCATATGGCCTTTATCTGGATAACATAGGACTGAATGAATACTTGTTTAATTGGAAACAGATAAAGCATTTGTGTGACGCTGTCCTTAAATGATGCTTAGTCATCCACTTGCCCTGCCAATGTCAATTAAGCGAACAAAGACTTTTACAGTACACATTAAGGGTTCTTTTTCTTTATGAACAACATCAATCAACAACAACATTAAACGTGTAGGTTGCCTTTGTGCCACTAAAATAGCTCTGACCTGTTGTTGAGTCATGGACTCCAGCAGATGCCTGAAGTTGTGCTGTGGTATGTTACACCAAGACCTTAGCAGCAGAGTATTGAACTCCTGGTAGTGGTGAGGTGGGACTTCCATTGGTCAGACTTGTTGTTCCAGCACATCCCATAGATGCTCGATCAGACCGTGATCTTTGGAATTTGGAGGCAAGATCAACATCGAGAACTCTGTTATGTTCCTCAAAACATTCTTGAACAGTGTGGCATGGCACATTATCCTGCTGAAAGAGGCCACTGGCATCAGGGAATATTGCTGCCATGAAGGGGTGAACGTGGTCTGCAATGTTTGGATCGGTGGTATATGTCATAGTAACCAAGTCCCAAGGTTTCTAAGCAGAACATTGCAGAGAACAGCACTCTTCCCATATTGCATCCTGGTGGATCCCATCTTCATCAGAAAAAACACCAAACATAATATACATAGGTAACATAATGCAATGCAACATAACGTACACAACGTAACGTACACAACGTAACGTACACAACGTAACGTACACAACGTAACGTACACAACGTAACGTACATAGCATAACGTACACAACGCAACGTGTTATTGTTGCGTAGCATAGTGTAGTGTAGCAAAACGTAACGTAAAATAGCTACATAAATGACTAACCCTAATTTCCACTGGATATGTGTCTGCTGCATTACTTCTCCGCCACGCCAGTGGAGCTGATAGGTTTCACTTTAGTCTTTGTGTTAATTTCCCCCAGGTCCGCTGCGCTAAGTATCTGCTCCGTTCCAGCTCCGGCAGCCCTCCAGAACAGATACACAGGACTTCTATATCTGGCGGATGCCGGAGCACGTTGCAGCAATTCAGCTGAATTTAGCACTGAGCAGACAGGAAGTCAAGCACCGAAATAACAATATAGCATCCGGTTACTTTTCAAAATAAAACACTTCGTGTTGACACAAATCTCAAAAAAGAGACAAACACAAGCTCTTCTGCTAATCCTTCGGCCGGAAAAACTTCCTGTTGTTGTTTTTATAACACAGACCTTTAACTGCGGTTGCGAGTGATCATGTGATTATCGCGGAACTCCTCAGCCTCGCGACGCCAGCTGTCTACCGTACTGCGGCATGGCGGACTCAATACGCAACCCGTGGGGGTTGCTGGATGGTGGAGGGTGGAGCAAAACCGGATCGGAGCCGTAACACAGTGGACACGTATCCGGTGGAAATTTGGGGTTAGGTGATGCAGATATGCTTGTAACCGATCTGACAGAAGTAGTGTAATTATTTTAACTTTTTCAAAACGTTATCAGTTTAACTAAAACTAACAAACCAAACTGTGACGGTACGATGAAGGCCTGGTACATGTGTCACTGTAGTTTGGGGAATATCCTTTTGGGAGATGCAAATAATTGACCTATCCAGTTGTTTTGCTGGTGCCATCTCTTTCTATGGTACAAAACGGACATCAGACCCATCCATCTTCTTCTATTGCTCTGTGGTTCAGTTCTGCTGCTTTAAGTGGCCATCATAAGCACTTTCAGTGATGGACAGGGCTCCTTTCAGGCCATTTGGTGTCGATTGGTACCTATTTGTGCTGTACACAGTCCGGTGGAACGTTGGAGTAAACTGCTCACTGCTGTTGCTCTGTAGCTCAGTCCGTAGGGACTTGGCTTGGGGACTTGAAGGTCGCTGGTTCAAATCCCACTCGGACCAAAAAAGCATGATGTGGACTGGCTCATGGAAAATGCTAGTTCACATCCTGGGCATTGCTGAGGTGCCCTTGAGCAAGGCACCAACCCCTTACACTGCTCGTTGGGTGCCATAGCATGTCTGGCAGCCCCTTCACTCATCTCCTCTACACTGTTTGTGTGTGTGCGCGCCTGTGTGTAATGTGAGTGGAAAAAAGGGATTAACATAGTATATTAAATAAAATAGATAAATGTACAGTACATTTCTGAGCTGGAATGGTAAATTAGATCTTTTCTATGTAGAAAATGCATTTTGCACCTGTATGAGTTAGTTTTGTGGTGCTTTCCCACCTCACATCATGACATTGGTGTGATAAACAATGGGGTCAGAGCATTTTCTGCTGGACAGTTGTTTTTACATACAGTCCAATATCAACATCCCTTATCTTTCCTCTTGAAACTTTGTGTTTTTTAAGCATTTCATTTAAATGCTTCGCACTACAGTCAGCAGGTTAATAAAATGAACCACTGAATCATTGTCCTTGCACAGTGTTCATTAGAATAGATTTGTCACACAGCGGTGAGGTTTTGTCTTGTCTTGGGTTTTTGTCTCGTGAACTTCCTGTTTTATTTTGAAAGTCTAACTCTCCTCTCGTTTCAGGTCACTTGCCCTTCCTCATGTGTCACCAGTGCGACGTCACCCCGATCCCTGATTGTTTCCACCCGTTTCCCATCACCCTCATGCAGGGGCGGACTGGCCATCTGGACGTTCTGGAGAATATCAGAACGGCCGGTGCAGCAGGACGGCCGCCGGGCTCTGCGCAGCCGTCACTTTTTTTTTTTCCTCTTGCTTATAATCGTCTGTTGTTCCATGTCCAGACCGATAGGTGGCAACCAGGGACGGACTGGCCATTGGGCAATGTGGGCAAATGCCACTGCGGCTGCCCGGTGATGCGGCCCCTCGCGGGTCAACTGACCAATCACAGAGCGGCCCCAAGCTCATTTCTACCAGCCGTTTCAACTCAACTCAACTTTATTTATAAAGCGCTGTAAGCAGCCAAAGCTGGGACAAAGTGCTGTACAAGAACATAAAACATAAAAACATAGGAGACAGAGATAAAAACAATAAAACAATAAAAATGTTGAAACAATAAAAACAGTAAAAACAATAAAACACTAAAACAAGAGCAGAGTCTCATGCTGGGTTGGAAGCCGAAGAATAAAAATGGGTTTTAAGATGCGTTTTAAAAATGGACAGTGAGGGTGCTTGTCTGATATGGAGCGGGAGCATGTTCCAAAGTTTGGGACCGGCAATAGAAAAAGCTTTTTCCCCTCTGAGCTTCCGCTTAAACCTCGGTACTTCCAGGAGCAGCTGGTCAGCTGACCTGAGGCACCGGGCAGGAGCGTAGGGATGGATGAGCTCAGAGAGGTAAGGCGGGGCGAGACCATTTAAAGATTTAAAAACAAATAAAAGAATCTTAAAATGAACTCTAAAGTGCACAGGTAGCCAGTGGAGGGAGGCCAGAATGGGAGTAATGTGCTCCCTCTTACGTGCTCCAGTTAAGAGGCAAGCAGCAGCGTTCTGGACTAACTGGAGACATGTGAGGGAGGACTGGCTGACTCCAAAGTAAAGTGCATTGCAGTAATCCAGCCGAGATGTAATGAAAGCATGGATTACTGCTTCAAAGTGCTTTTGTGCGAGAAAGGGCTTCACCTTTGCCAGCTGCCTCAGGTGAAAAAAGCTGGACTTAACTGTTGCACCAATTTGCCGGTCCAATTTAAAATCACTGTCCATCTTAAAACCCAAGTTTGTGACTGTTGGCTTCATAAAGTGTGCCAAAGGGCCCAAGTCAACAGGGGGAGGTTCACAAGAGCCGCTCGGGCCAAACACCATCACTTCTGTCTTCTTTTCATTAAATTTTAAAAAGTTCGGTGACATCCATGTTTTAATGTCTTCAAGACATAACAGAAGTGGTTTCAGACAGGCATTTTTTTTTCTCAGCGGCACATAAATCTGACTGTCGTCAGCGTAAAAATGAAAGGAGATGCCATGTTTCCTCAGGATGGAACCCAGGGGGAAGCAGGTACAGAGAGAAGAGCAGGGGCCCTAAAATTGAACCCTGTGGAACCCCATATGACAGTGGAGCAGAGCGGGACTCAGAGCCACCAAGGCGTACACACATAGATCTTCCCTCAAGATAGGATCTAAACCAATTTAGGGCGCTACCACTAATGCCCACTAGGTGCTGCAAGCGAGACACTAAGATATTGTGGTCCACAGTATCAAACGCCGCAGTTAGGTCCAGCAGGACAAGGATCGCATAGTCTCCAGAGTCAGTCGCCAAGAGGATGTCGTTGAACACTCTTAACAGAGCTGACTCCGTACTATGACTCGTTTTAAAACCAGACTGGAAAACCTCCAGGACATTATGCTTATCCAAGAATGACTTTAGCTGAGCATGGATGACTTTTTCAAGGATTTTGGAAATAAAAGGCAGCTTGGAGATTGGTCGATAATTGGCTAGCATACCACGATCAAGGCCAGGTTTTTTAAGCAGGGGCTGCACCACAGCATGTTTAAAATTTTGGGGGACAACACCAGAAGACAAACTGCTGTTAATAATGGCCAGAACCGACTGTCCTACACAAGGGAATACCTCTTTAAAAAAGTGAGGCGACAGTAGTTTCAAGAATCAATAAGATTCCTATGTCAACGGCAATCTAAATTTCTCCTGTTTTTTTTCACTACAACACTTTCTAAGCTAAGCTGTATTTATAGGCCACATACGTGTTTCTATATCACAGTCATGGTTACCTTCTACAGTCGCAACCTTTTATATCACTCTGCATTCTTTTATAGTGAAATGTCTTATTCAGATATTCAAAACGTGCATGGTTTGAAATAAAACAAATCTACCTGCATTTTTTTATTTGAATAGTTGTTTGCAAAAGTTAAAATGAAGCAATGCCTTCCGGGAATTTCAAGACTGAATCGAGTAGACCGTCTGAGTGTGGTTGTTGGAAGTTGGAGGTTGGAAGTTGACTGAGTTTAAGCTAGCAAAAAAATGAATCGAGGCATCAAGCGACACAAGGGGAGAGCGGAGAAAAAGAGAGAAATCTCAGAGAGCATATAGATAGATATGGATGACTGCGTGACAGTAAGACACGTTTTTATTATGGAGCGGCTGGCTCTGATGATTTATTAATGTGTTTTATGTATCGTTGTGTAGTTGTTAATAGCCCGGGAATTTACGTTTACTATCACCGGGGCTATCAAATGTGCCTGTTCTTTACGTGCGTCAAAATTTGCGCGCGCCCCCCCTCCTTGGACCGCTGTTGGGTGAAAATGCAGGGCCGTTTTTGGTTCCCAGTCCGTCCCTGCCCTCATGTGTCTTATAGTCCGCGTCTCCCTTTGTCTTGTGCGAAAGTGTCTCTTTCTGTCGTGCACCCCAGCCCTTCTTCATAGCTCCAAGTCCTTGTCTAAGTATTGAATTCATTGTTGGTTTTTCGCTGTTAATTCATTGCCTCGTGAAGAGTGATTTTTTGTTTGTTAATTTTTCAGGGTGGGGTTAGGGTTAGCCTTGTGCCTTCCTCGTTTGAGTGAATTTCTGTTGTACCTTTTTAAGCCTTGTCTTACAGAGTAGTTTATTGCAGTCTTCTATTTTCCTCATAGTGAGTGATTTTGTTTTCTCCAGTGTTGTGGAGTTCCCACCATTGGTGTGGTTTTATTTTCTGATTTCTGTTTCTTTATCTAGTTAGTAGATTGTCAGGTTTTTATTTTCACAGCCTGTTGGTTTGTCACTCTATCCTGAAGCTACTGAATTTCAGAATAAAAACCTGTGAATTTCTACTTGCTCTGCACCTGAGTCCTCTTTCTAGCCCAGGCCTGACAAGATTAAATGAATTGTTGAGATAAAATGATTAACTGACATAAAGCAGTAATCTCTGCTCAGTAATCTCTATGTCTATATTTCTCAAATGTAATTAAAATTGTATAGCTAATTGCATTTCTCACATTGAAAAGGGGACTGATGCTAAACTCAGCAACACACCTTAATTTTCACCTACAGTACATCTCCTCCAGCAATGATACCAAGAGAGTGCTGTGTGTGTGTGTGTGTGTGTGTGTGTGTGTGTGTGTGTGTGTGTGTGTGTTGTGTGTGTTTGCGCGTGCATGCACGTGTGCGTGTGTGTGTGGGGG
Source organism: Diplodus puntazzo (assembly GCA_963678695.2). Lineage (NCBI taxonomy): Eukaryota > Metazoa > Chordata > Actinopteri > Spariformes > Sparidae > Diplodus > Diplodus puntazzo. Next base: position 29,255,048 of record OZ023169.1, read on the forward strand.
TGTGTATGTGGCCACATTAGGATCGTATTTGGTTACACCCTGCATTGTATGGTTGCCTTTGTGCTGTTCCATTCTGCCTACTATTCTACTGACAACGCAGCAACCATTAATCTTCCGATTAACTGCTTTGAGTAAAAGTTGCCTCTCCAGCACGGAAGAAAGAGCAGGAGTTAAGTGTTTACGCAGCACTCAGTATTATATCATTGTGGTTAATGCACTGATTAGCTACTGTTAAAAGAGTTTAGAGAGGAGTTGTCAGTGGTGTTACCTGCCCAGTACTGTGGCACCACAATACCATTCAAACAGTAGTTACAATTTGACAATACGTTCCTAACAGGTATATGTTTGCATGCTGCCGTCACAAGTCCCTGTAGAACCCTGAGGAAAACATCACAATCACATATTTACACCTCAAAGCAGGATGCACCTTTTCACCTCGCCTACTATTTTGTCAATGATTTGATGTCTTTGGTACAAATACAATATATTTCATGTTTTAGCTGGTATACTTTTACTTTTCGCAAAAATAGCTAATTGTGAATTTGACGCAGCAACATGTCTCAAACAAGTCAGAAATGGGGAAACAGAAGATTGAAGAGAAAGTTGTGGAACACACAAAAAACACCTGTTTGGATGATTCCACAGGTAAACATGTTCATTGGTGACAGGTGACAGGATCATAGTTGGGAATCAAAGGAGTATCCTCGAAAGCTGTTAACAAGCAAGGGTGGGGCAGGGCTCAACACTTTGTCCAAAACCACATGAGCAAAACAGTTTGGAAAACAGCAAACAGGAATGTTTATCAATGCATGAGTTTTAGGTATTTCGCCATCTACAATCCGTAATTAGTGTGAATGCTGAAAGCATTCACACTCTTGTTCTTCTGGAATTTATTAAAGTTATTATTCCTGCTTCCGTACATTTTTTGGCACCTATCTCCTCCTACAAATATTGAGCTCTAGAAACAATTCAAGTATCAAAATGTTCAGCTTGTTTAGGACATGGTCGGGTCTATTTTTCTTATTTCTACCTTTTATACTTATGGAAATATTAAGCTTTTTATGCAAAATTTTTCCCATTCATCCTTATGGGGAATTTTTCAAATTTCATTCTGCTATAACTTCAGCATGCCTTCAGCTATTGGAACCGTTCAGCTATCAAAATGTTCAGCTTTTTAAGCTCTTTCAGCCTTGAGCTTTTCATCTTTTCAACCTTTTAGCTTTTTCATAAATTCAGCTTTTTCAAAAAAAAAATAACATTGACGCAAATGGGAAACCTCTGCAAAACTCATCGCCTTTCAACCTCTACTTATCCCTCATACCTTGAGCTGGAGACGCCATTCCAACTTTAAACGAGTCAGTGAAACTTGAACTATTGACCCTGTATTCAGTTTTTAAAAATATTGTACGGTTTTGAAAATGTCGCAGTTTTAGTTTTAAGGAGTTTTAGCCCGTCTTCTGATTTTATAATGGGTGTGTATTGCGTCAGCTAGAGTGCGTGACATCATCGCTACGGTGTGAGGCCGCTCGAGGAATGGGAGACAAAATTGCCTTCAGCTTGATTCTGAATCCACATGTTTTACTTGACATAGACAATATATGCATAGAAATGTGGTCTCATTTCAGATGTACAACTTACAGTTTTGGATGTGGAAGCCCTGGAGCGACAAGAACCCGAGCAGCCGCTCCATAAGCCGCAATAAATTTCTGTCCAAGAGCAGACGGTACCTGATTTGTCTCTCGCTCCTGTGCCTTCATTTCTGACTCGACAGAAATAAAAACGACATGAGCGAGTTCAGCCATGTCTCCTCTCACTCATCATATAAATATTTTGGCCATAACCATTGCAGTCTTTTCAAGAATCGCAGGGGTTTGGGAGGTGTTTTCTCATTCTAGAGCTAGAGCTAGAGTGTGTGACATCATCACTTGATTGAGAGCAGCTGGAACACTGGAGGAAGGATTCTCTTCAGCTGGATTTGGATCCCACATCTTTTACTTTACATAGACCAGTGGTGTCAAACTGATCCAGGAAAGGGCCACTGTGGCTGCAGGTTTTTATTCCAACCAAGCAAGAGCACACCTGATTTAGATCAGATGTGCTCTTGCTTGGGGTTCCTCCTGCTCCAGCGTATGTGCAGCCATTTTAAGCTCTTTCACCCTTAACTTTTGTACATTTTCATCCTTTTTTCACCTGTTTTAGCTTCTTCAGCCCTCTCACAGCTCTACAGCTTTTCATCCTTTTCCATCCTTTTCATGCTTTTTTCACCCTTTTAAACTCTTTAAGCCTTCACCTTTTCAAGTTTTTAGCCTTTTTTCACCATTTTGACCCCTTCCAGCCCTCTTACTCTACAGCTTTTTAGCCTTTTCAGATACTCACCTTTCTGCCTTTTCAGCTCTTTCAAACATTTAACTTCATGTTCAACAATTACAATGTTCAACTTTTTCAACTCCTTTAGCCTTTAACTTTTCTGCCTTTTCAGCTTTTCAGCCTTTTCAGCTTTTCAGCCTTTTCAGTTTTTCCAGCCTTTTCAGCTTTTCCAGCCTTTTCAGCTTTTTCATACATCTGAATGCATGTTCAGCTCCAGAAACTGTTCAGCTAGCAATATGTTCAACTTTTTAAGCTCTTTCAGCCTTTAACTTTGCAACTTTTTCAGCTTTTCAGCCCTTTCAGCTTTTCAGCCCTTTCAATTTTTCTGGCATTTCAGCTTTCAGCTTTTTCAGCTTTTCGGCAGTACATTCAGCAGATTTCGCTTCAGCATTCACACTGTATTTTCGCGGGAAATGCAATTTTTCTAGTTTCCTGAAAAGATTCAGAATGTCGGTGACCCCACATGCGGCATCAAACACCAATATGTATGTATAAAGGATGTTAATACATGGGTTTGGGAAAGTCATTGAGACAGTTCATCACTAAATTCAAGCTAAGACTCTAGCACTGAAATCAAATGGTACGATAACACTAACTTCTTTGTAGTGTCTGTGGAGCTCCTCACTTGGCCTTAATACCGCAATGTTGCAGTTTATTGTTGTGTTTCATAACAGGAGACAGCCTCATTACTGAGGATGATGTTTATATTGATGTTTAAATACATTTTTAATATATTTAAATTAGGGATGCACTGATGCATCAGCTGAACATCGGTATCGGCCGATGTTTACCTCGTTAACTGCCATCGGCCATCGGCAAATAAAAATGACATTCGCCGATGGCCGATGATTATATCTTGATTTGCGGCCTGAACGCTGTGCTCATGGAGAAACTCTTTTTCCCCTCTTTTTTTTGGAGAAATCCGGAAACGCAGCCCTCCCGTTTTCATGTGGACAGCGAATCCGCATACTTTCCAAAACAATGACGCCATCGCCGCATCTCGCAACGTCCCATAACAACAACAATGGCGGACCACATGCTCGTGTTCGTGCCGCAGAAGATATCGAGCCTTTCTTGCAACTTACCCGCCTTGTAGTTGAGTGTGAGTCTCAGCAGCAGTTCGACCTCATTAACGGTCCACACAAACGATTCCGGTTTCCTTGCACTCGCCATTTTCATCTTCTTCTTCTTCTTGTGTTCGGTTTCTCCGTCTATTGTCTGTTTGTTTACAGCGAGCAAGTTTACTGTGCATGCTCTGTGTCTTCTTCTCCGTGTTTTGTGAATGTCAAGCGCCACCTAGAGGCCTGGAATATGAACTACAGCGTTTTCGCTCATTTTCAGTGGGTCCGTGTGGAGGCAGTTCATTGCTTTAGATGACCAGCCTTTCTCTGTAGTGGAGGACGTGGGGTTTCAGAGTCTAATAAAGTTTATGGAGCCACGCTACACGCCGCCGAGTCAACGTCACTTTGCCAAGGTCTGTCTCCCCGAAATCGTGTCATGTGAACTAAGGTTATCTTAAATGTCAACCAGAAAGTGACATTAAGGTTGTTTTTGTTTCATAAATTGGTCTCATTGGATTTGTGCTCATTCAAGAATAGTGTTATGAAGAGCTGAAAGACTTGTATGTTTCTGTGGCACAAAAAAAAGGAATAAATTACAAAAAGAAAAAACATCGGCATCACCATCGGCCAAGTTGTTATGTTAAACATCGGTATCTGTATCGGCCCAGAATTTCACAATCGGTGCATCCCTAATTTAAATGAAATGACAGGAAAACGTTTAATACCAGCATCAAGTTGACATACAGTATTGACGTTGACATTTGGTTGGTTTTAAGTCAAAATACGATGTCTTTCTAATATTAGATGGTTGAGTCCAACATCTCTCTGATGTTAAACTGAAAGTAGGGCCAGCTGCAGTAGGAAACGAAAAAGTCAGGTGGCCCTCATAGCAACAGGAAGAGAAGTATATCTCTTTGTTTCATTCATAACTGTCTTCTCAAAAAGCTGCCTGAGTCTATTACATCTATTCTCTCATTTAGAACTAGAGCAGATCTCAGGCCTGTTACACTCCTGTTCCCTCTCAAGAAAAGACTGCCTTTTAGTACTGCATACCTTAGGATGAATTACAGAGGATTTTAAAACTTTAAACTTTAAATATGTTTAGGGATGTCTCTGATGCTCGCTATTTTCTTATGTCTGGCTATGTTTTTTGTATGTTTGTGTGGATGAAAATGAATTATGCATAAGTCTGGCTGTCTGGAGGGTAGAAATACAGAGCAAAAGATCCAAACACGCAAAAACACTGGCAGGTTTGAGACAGATTTAATCAGATTTTTTTTCAGTATTTAACAATTTCACATACAATAAAAAAAAAGTGACATTTGACGCACATATTCAAGGGCACATATTTGGTTCTTTTAATCTCTAATGTGATTAATGTTCCTAAAATCATGCAGAGAAACATTACTAAAGAAAACTTATCAGCTATTCATCACTGGTTTGTATTAAATATTGCTATGCAGATAAATAATGTTACTACGGTCTATATGAGTATATACAATTTATACTTAAGCATTCTGAACTGGAACTGAAATAAAAAGGAAACAACTGTGTAATAAATAAGTGTTAAACTGTGCTGTACACTGTCCATGCTGCTCTTGACTGTTGCAGGCGTCATTTTCTTCACTCTGCCACTGCTTACTGCAGCCTGCCTTGAAAGCACAAGCACAAATGTGGTTCAGTAAGTATGCTGACATTTCACCTGATGCATTTTCGAGGCAGGACCACACTTCTGAAAGGTTAACTCCACCAATTTCACACACATTTAAGTGTCTCTATGTGACAAAAGTAGTATAAAGCCTTTTGTGGCTCCAGAGGAAGCTGCATGTAATCTGATAAACTGCCTACAGGAATGTCACTTAGTGGCTAAGTTGCATTGTGGGCAATGTAGGCATCAGATTTAGAAAAGCAGTCCACTGGTCTGCATTACGCTCCTATAACACTGTTGGAATCATTATGGACAGTTTAAATGAACAGAATTGGTACAGCAGAGATATCACTTGATTCCACACATTCTTCTAACCTTTCACATTAATAGCATGATCTAATAGCAGCAATACATATACCCTTGCATGCTGATTTAAAATAGTGGTTCAGGTGATTTTAACAGCTTATCACAGATATGTGTTGGTCATGCTATAGGAGCTTGTTGTTTGTTCAGTTTGTGTGATTTAAATATGGAGTTCTTATACATATACATACAGGAAAGCATGTATTTTGTTGTCTGGGTGAGTAGGCTTTGTTTATTGAACTCATACAACGTCCAGCTTCCTCGACTGTCAGACTGCCTTGATGTGATTCTCAAACAAATCTAATGAGTGAGCGATGATTAGGACCTATTGTTGAGAGTGAGAGAGGTCACTCCCTCCACAAAGGTGTTATATAACAGCAATCAGTTACAAATAAAAATTCAGCTGTATTCATTTATTTAGTCATTTATTACAATGTTCCTGTGATAAACAACACCTGTATCACCTTGTTTTGGGCTTGGTGCATGTTGGAGATAAACCACTAAGTTTCTATGAGTCGGATAGGAGAATGTTTTCAACTCATTAAAGAGAATGTACTGCTTCACCTTGCTTGATTTTCATAAACATGCACCTCATGCAACTCAAATCTAGCAATGTGAAATAAGTTCGATATCTGTGGTTTAATGGCATGTAATCCTTCACCTCAACTTAAAGAAATGTAGCAACTTTGTGTTTTTCACCTGAGAGTGACAACAAAAGTATCAAAAGTTTCAACAGATACAGAAACAAAGAAAACAGATGAAACTCATCTGAAAGGCATATTTAAGTTATCCAGTTGGCTTAAAAACATGTTTGAAAAACAGGCTACTGAGCTTATCCTGGGCCTCCTAGCAAAACTAATTATAGAGCCTCTTAGCACAGGATGTGACTCATCAAGTGTTCTTATCTCTTGATCTTATCTCAGATTACAATTAAGCTGTAACATTAATCAAACATTATTTTGATTATTTCAAGATTAACCTGGGGCAAACATCACGCAAGAGCTGTGTCACATGCTCAGAGAGCTTCTTGTGTTCTCTTAGTCAGTTATCATTGATTTTAAGTTTGACCTTTTCCTTTTCAATTCAATGTGATTGGACAGATGAAGGATAGAAAGCTCTTGTTCTCTCAACTTTGTCATTAGACAACTTGTTACATAGTACAGCAATTCACCAGACTCAGAGTGTGGACATATCAAATCCAAAAGGTCTGTTCCCATAAAGCTGGGTGTCCATGAGTAAACAGTGGGCTATAGATGTCTGAGAGCAATTTCTGATATTGTCACATATACCTGGAAAAGATTGAGAATACAAAAGGTAAGGGCACACTCACACCAGGCAATCTGTACCATGGCACGTTTGACCAAAAAATCAACTTTGTTTGACTACTGTGAGCCCTCCGTACCCTGCTCAGGCACATTAGACTTTCTTGGCCCTGGCATAGTTGAAAGAGGTGTGCTTTGGCACAGTACGACATAATAACATGTGCACAAGAGGTTGCCGTGCACAGAACTGACTGAGGAGAAGCACCACTCCATTCTTCAGAGAAGTGCTCCACCCTCTGGTTTGATCTTTGTGGAGAAGGATTGATACTGCAGCAGAATAATGAGCCCAAACAAACCTCAAAGCTTTGACACAACTACTGAAGACCAAAAAAGACCAAGGAGTCATGACGTTCCTGGACTGTCCTCCACAGTTACCTGACCTTAACACCACTGAAAGTTTATGGAGGCACTTGAAGACTAAGAAAGACGAGAACTCAACATCATAAGAAGCTTTGTGTAACACTGTCACATCATGCTGGGATATGAGTCAGCAGATTTTACACTAACTTGTGGAGTCCATGCAGCTTGAGTGCATGCTGTCATTAAAGCAAAAGGGGGACAAAGCAAAAACAGAGATATTCTGACCTTCATTATTCAAATTTTGACTTCTCACTGGAGGCGTTTAGCTGAAAATTTAATTTGTTGTGAAAAAAAATATTATTACAGTCAAAACAAATGCAAACTAATAGTTCCTTGACTAATGGCCTCAGACTTTTGGGCCTGGACTTGGATGAATTAAGTTGCCCACCTGTTGGATATCATTCATCGAGACTGTCTCAGGGATTCACTGCATAAAACCCTGTCCTGTTCTTCTTGGGTGTGTCCCCCTGTTGAAAAACATGAGAGGACAAGATCAGAAGTTTCTTTGACGGGGAATGTTTTCACGTATTAGACATGCCAACAGTGTATTTCCACAAACTCAGTGATACAAATGTATAAGCAAAACAAAAACACTGCACAGGTCGTATTTACAATGATGGGGGTTGATCCTGGTCCCGGTGTCACTGGGGCTTGAGGTGTGTACACTGGCAGTTGGTCCTGGGGGGGTTGTTTTTTTTCTGTGTAGAATGGATCCTGAGTAGTGTCCATGTTGCCACTTTCAGGTTTCTTACAACACCATCGAATCAACTGGAATATAGAGCATCAAAACAGAGTTTTGAGAGGAGAAATTAGAGTGAACAACCATGTCAGGAAGCTTCGTCCTGATTCAGCTCCTTCTACAAATGATATGGCCTTTGAAAGGTCCAGTGTGTAGGATTTAGGGAGATCCACTGGCAGAAATTAAGGAATATAATATTATTTTTTATATCTACGAAGGGAGTACATCCTCTCCCACGGAATCTGTCATGTTTCTACAGTAGCTCAGAACAGACATATAAATGTACAGTGCAATTACTATAACATTAAGTTTGTGTCTGATTGAACAACTAATTCCATCAGTAACCTTCTGCGTGTTGTTAAGATCCAAATATTGACTTGTGCAGCTTCAGTTCTGGCTCTGTTGCAGTAAGTCAACATTCACCACATTAGGCAGGCCCTGGGCACTCACAGGATCAAATGTTGATCAGCCATTCTTAATTTGATCAGTTATGTGTTTGACTGTCATGAGAAATGTACTGTATATTCAGAGAGACACAGCCTGATTTTCAGCTATTAAAGATATAATGTGTACAAAATCTAATAAATAACTAAAATGATCAACTGAAGGTGGAGAAATACCAGCAGTGATCTCTGCCAGCACATTCCTAATTTATCAAGTACTGTAGCTTGGTCAGTGGCCTTAAGGCCCTGACACACACAATTGACTAGCTGACTAGTCTTCTTTGTCTTGGCCAAAAAGCTGCACTTGATCACACCGCAAAGACTACAGCTTGTGGCCAACAAGTCTGTATGTTCTGTGCCTGCTTGAAGGCAAATACCTCTCTGGCCATATACAAACTGTTGTTATGACAAAGCAGACTTTCGTTGACCCCATTCTTGCTAATATAACCATTTCTAATCAAGTTAGCAGTAATATTTCTGCAACATCCACCCAGACACAGCCATCATCAAAAAAGAGATACGAAATTATAAAGGAGATTATATAAGACCTGCTTAATAACTCACCATTATGATAAAGATGATTATGAGTAGCAACAAGATGGCAGCAGCTAATACTAAGAGTGCAATACCCCATCCAGGTACCCAATCACTGTTCCCACTGCTGCTGCCACCTCCTGGTGTCTGGGGATCACTGGGCTGTCCAGTTAAAACGTTGTGTTTGTCAGGTGTAGTGCTGTCTACAACTGGCTTTTTTCTTGCTTCTGTTGTGAAGGTGTGGCTGCGGTTCCCATGAGTAGTGCCGATGGTTGAAACCATGATTGTGTCATCAGTAGAGGAGTTCCTTTGGCTTGAAGATGTTGTTCCAGGATCTCTGACTGTGGTAGATGTAGTTGTGGTATGTGTTGTAGTTGTATTTGTAGCTGTTGTTGTAGCTGTAATAGATGTTGTAGTGGTAGGTAATGTAGTTTTAGATGATGTGGTAAGTGTTGTAGTTAAAGGTGTTGTAGGAGTTGTAGTTGTAGTAGGTGTTATAGTTGTAGTAGGTGTTGTAGTTGTAGGTGTTGTAGGCGATGTGTTAGGTGTTGTAGTTGTAGGTGTTGTAGCTGTTGTTGCAGTTGTGGTAGATGTTGTAGTTGCAGGTGATGTGGTAGATGTTGTAGTTGTAGTAGGTGTTGTAGTTATAGGTGTTGTAGGCATTGTAGTAGGCGTTTTGGTAGCTGTTGTATTTATAGGTGTTGAAGTATACGTAGTTGAAGTAGGTAACGTAGGTGTTGAAGGTGTTGTAGTTGTGGTAGATGTTGTAGTTGTAGATGTTATGGTAGGGGTTGTAGTTGTAGGTATTGTAGCTGTAGTAGGGGTTGTAGCTGTAGGTGTTTTTGTAGTTGTGGTAAGTGTTGTAGTTGTAGGTGTTTTTGTAGTTGTGGTAGTTTTTGTGGTTGAAATTGTAGTTGTTGTAGGTGTAGTTGTAGTTGTAGTTGTTGTAGGTGTAGTTGTAGTTGTTGTAGTTTTGGTAGGTGTTGTAGTTGTAGGCGTTGTAGTTGTAGTAGGTGTTGTAGTTGTAGGTGTTGTTATAGGTGTTGTTGTAGTTGTGGTAAGTGGTGTGGTAGGTGTCATAGTTGTAGTAGGTGTTGTAGTTGTAGGTATCGTTGTAGTTGTGGTAGGTGGTGTAGTGGTAGGTGTCATAGTTGTAGTAGTTGTTGTAGTTGTAGGTGTTGTTGTAGTTGTAGGTGTTGTTGTAATTGTAGGTGTTGTTGTAGTTGTGGCAGGTGTTGTAGGTGTTGTGGTAGGTGTTGTTGTAGTTGTGGTAGGTGGTGTAGTGGTAGGTGTCATAGTTGTAGTAGTTGTTGTAGTTGTAGGTGTTGTTGTAGTTGTAGGTGTTGTTGTAGTTGTGGCAGGTGTTGTAGGTGTTGTGGTAGGTGTTGTAGTGGTAGTACGTGTTGTAGTGGTGGTAGTTGTAGTAGCAGCCGGGAAAGCAGTCCTTTTTATTTTGTAGACTGAAGAAAAAGGAGAAGTGATTAGAAAACTTCATACAAAGAGCCAACATGTTCAAAGTTCGGAGGAGCAGTAGGAACGAGCTGGTAGAACGTGATATCTTACTGGTCGTATAGTCCACATTCACCAGGAGAGTTTGGGGTTGCACCTTGTTGACATTGAGTTGAAAGTAGTAAAAGACAACTGCGTGATTGATAGAGGAGGTATTGAAGACTATAGTTGCATTGGCAATCACTGACCCAGAGCTGTGAAAAGAAAGTTGTTCACATTTTTATTCATCATTTGTGATATCATATTCTTACATTTTGTAGTTGTTCTGATTTAAATACTGAAAGAAAGCTGCATCAAAAATATAGAATTTCTGCAGCAAAATTTCCTCACAGAGTCTCTGGCATACCTCACCTGATACTGCTGGATCAAACTTGTACTCACATATACGTATACTCAACATGTATAACCTTATTGTTCACATGTTTTCTACTCAGGCAACATGGATGCTAATATTATATGGGGTATCACTTATGTTTTGATGAATCCACACTGCCAGTATCACAGGACAAAGTGTAATAATAATAATAATGGATTTGATTTGTATGGCGCTTTTCTAGGTACTCAAAGCGCCTCACAGGGTTCCAGGTTCCATTCATCCACACACAGTCATACTGGTGGTAGTGAACTACGATAGTAGCCACAGCTGCCCTGGGGCAGACTGACGGGAGCGTGGCACAACGCCAACGACTCCGACCACCACCGCAAACATACAGCAGTCATACACATTCACACGAGGCAAGGTGGGTGAGGTGTCTTGCCCAAGGACATAACGACCATGACCCAATTGGCAGGGGATCGAACCGCTGACCCTCTGAACATAGGCCGACCTGCTCTACCAACTGAGCCGTGGTCGCCCCAACACCTAACTAGTGTACTTTACTGCTTTACTAGTGTAAACACCTAAATATAATTTGTTGATGATTAAAGCATAAATGATATTGATAATACCTGAAGGTCATTCCAACAACACCTGAATATATGTTATTTGTCTGACATACAGTGCTATCAGCGCAGCCATAGACACCTGTAAGCTGCAAACAAGAAAGACAAGAGCAGAAAACAATGTCACTCAACACCATATACAGTCACTTTGAAATACAGAGGTAAAACATGTAATCTTGTACACATACACTGTGTTTTAGTTCTTCTGTTGTCTTGTTTCTTTATACTGAAGGGTATCACTTGAAGGGACTGCAGGAGACAGAGTGACTCATGAGTCCATATCAGGCCTGGTGTCATTTAATGGCCCTGTTAACAACTGCACTTTTTAAGGCATATATACACTTTATTATTCAAAGGTGGGGTATTTACTGATGTAGTTTAGGTTGTAGTGGGAATCTCTGAAGGTATTGTTCAGACAGACCTTGTTTCAGGCTTCTTACAGAAAACCCTTGCATAAAAGCCCATTGACTTTGAGAGAAGGGAAGTGCAAAAATGCTAACTTATTTCCTGGGTTTCAGAATTAATTCCTGCAGTACGCTGTTGAATTTCCTGGACCAACATTGTGATCAGCCAATCACACCCCTTTTACATCATCAAGGCTATTTCAGTGTGCTTATTGGAAGTAAAATATTCCAAAATGAAGTATGTACAATTGAACAAAACTCCTCAGTAAAACTGAACAAAATCCCTAACTGCATGTCTTTAAGTAATTAAAATCAACTTATTAGACTCTAGTACCTTATTAGCACTGAAGCTAAATGAGCTACTGTGGGTTAGCAAGATAGTTTTCTAACTATATAGGCTAAGTAAGCTTGCCAATAAGCTAAAATAATGTTCACTGGCATGAAAACTAAAGGTGACATAAGAGCCCTAAATTTGCTTTATCTATGGAAGAAGGGCCAGGGACGAGGGGAAATTTTTCTTATTTTTTTCATTATGCACATCGTAATGTCGAGAATAAAGTCTGAATACAATTTTCGTGAATACAGTCGAAATGTCAAGAATAATACTAAAATATAATTTTGTGAGGACATTTATTCAATAAGATCACAGTGACATTTCACAGAGGAGTTATTTTAGTTTTTGCAGATATGAAAAACAAACAACAACGTCTTCCATGTCCAGGACATGATCTCACTGTCCTAAACTGTAGATACAACCCTGGTGGTACATCGTCAGTTATTATTTATCTTACCAAGACAGTGGTTTCTTTATACATGGTCTGATACTTCTCAGATGCTGGATTGAGCAGTGCAGAGCTGAAATTTCTGTTGGTGATCTCCACTGGCAGGTAGAAGGCGCTGTATTGAGCAGAGCTGAGTTGCTCTGCACTAAGAACGTCTTTCAGGTGCAGAGACTGAACAGCCACAAGCCCTGCAGGTTTCAGTAGGACATATAATCATTAAACTGGGAGAAAAACATGGATCACACATTCATGTTTTGGATCTGATTTGTCACCTCAAAACCCTGTATATAGGCTTGATTGGACATTAGTGTAGCAAAATGTGGATAGAGATAATTTTAATATTGTCAAAAGCACTGTCTAAATATAAGTGACTGATTTAAGAAACATAAGGTCTATTGCAGCTTTTCTTTACCTTTTCTTCCAACTGCAGACCCTATTTGTAGGTTCCAACCATCCAGTTTACTCCATCAGGTTGTCTTGAATTTGAGTATGGCATTGTTATGTATTCTATTCTCAACTCTATTGAATGAGCTGTCGACAGACTGTCTGAAAATCATGATAAAAAATACTCAAAATATGAAAATATCAATTTTAGAAATATGTGACCTTGTCTGGATAACAAGCAGTTTCATGTTGGATCAACAGTAGAATAAGCCTGGCCTTTTTTATATATTGCACTGATTTGCGTTCCTGGGAGTGCAGCTGTTGGGAGGTTCTTTGATCATTATTTAGATGAGGGGAATTTATTACCATAATAAATGCAACTTCCAAGGTCAATGAGTTCAGAAGAATGGCAAATTTGAACATACACAATCCCATAAAACTCTATCAGTGGAGGGAGACTGTGTGATATGACTGACAGCTGTAAAACAACCACATATAATTTTTAATGCCAAAATGATTTAAAAATGATAACACTACCATTTAAAACAAGGCTTTCTGATACCGGCTGTTCAGACGCATGATTCATAGCTGCATGTTTATATTGCCACTAGGATTTTGGCATCTAAAATCTGTTGTCTCTCAGCTTATTCAGTTAATCACCACAGATTTTATATTTATTTCACATGTCTCATTTTATAGAACTGTACCAGTGTTTAAGAAAAACAACAGAATAATCTTTCAAGCAGGACATCTAGCTTTCCTGAATGACCTGTAATTGATAGAAATATTAGCTATTAATGCCTGAGCATGACTTACCTGAAATAGCCATGGTCATTAAAAACAAAGGATTGGTCCACAGCCATCTCAGTCGTACCATGGTGAATACAAGCCAAATACTGCTCTTGTGATCTCTGGGATGCTAGATTACATAAATGGTGTTGTAGTCTTTAATGTCAAGGGTTTTATTCATTCAGGATAAGAATGGGCAGGGATTAGAGGCTGGTCCACAGGTGAATGATATCTCTTCTACATTACTGATTCTATTATTCATACTTACACCCTCAGAGTTTACTTTGGCTAGTAAGAGCCAATAGAGTTTAATTTAGTTTGTAGATATCGTTGTGTTGCGTAAAGTTTTTATTACAATTATTATCTAATCATTGCTTTCAAAGACATTTATGGTAAGAGCTTGTTGTGTACGCCATGGTCAGGGTTAATTGTTGCACTAAAAGCCTTACAAGAATGCTTCGTTTTTGTTTGAAATTAAATCTACGGTAATGACAGTCCTCCACACATTCCCACTCTCTCAGATTAATTTGAGTTAGGCACACAGCTCCTATTACTGAGCACTAAATAGACTCACACAGACACTTTGATATCAATCATAGAGTGTTCAGATAGCTGATTAAAATTCTTAAGACCTGATATTAAGATATAGTTAAACTAAATGGAAACATACACATGAGAGATTTCAGATGTGATTTGTTTCTACACAGCCATCGATATTCTCTCAGTGCATATAAATGTATCTCCTTTAAAATACCTTCACAAACCGCTAATTTGAATGGAATTTAGAATGTATAGGGTTAACAGTGTCATAATTAGATAAAGAAAATGTACAAGGACAAATATTTAGTTTTTGTGTTTAGTTTGTGGATTCATAGTTTCTCATTGGGACTTACATATCCCTTGCCTCATTAGAATCAAATGGAAACACACCAAACACTGTAAAGAGGTGTATTACATTTTAATGTTGTCCCACAGAGATTTTTCAGTTGAAGGCATAGTCACCGAAACATACAGCTGTCCTTACATAGATAGGGGTCTTATAGGCGCCGACATAAGCTTCACATTCAATAATGTGGATGAATAATAAAAGATTGATGTACTATCAAAGGAAGAGGACATATTTGCAGGGCATCAAAGAGGATTCAGGATGAAGGAACGTGCAATAAACAAAGAAACAGAGGTTAGATTATTGAAGTTTAATTTATGGGTCTGCGTCAAAAACCTTTCCTGGAGGATAAGACATTGGTTCAGGGCCAGGCTTTCAGATAATGTGTAGGAGCAGTAAGAATTTCACCTGTGTGTGTCCTACGAATCAAGTCAGGAGAATGCCACTGTGTTTATGCAGAAAACAGCTTCTTATTGACTATTGGATATCTTTGTGAGTCAGCCAACCAAAAAGTACTCCAGGTCTGCTGGGAAAGGAAGAGCTTGGCTGGAGGGGAGATGCAGCAGCAAAACACTATGTGTTACAGCTGTAAGGAATGTACTGCATACTGACGATGTGAAGGTTTTTACTGACAGGACAGAAGATCCAGTCGCAGAATGTACTCGTTATGCTGTGGTAGTTCCTGGACACAAGCATGTTTGAATAGCAGGGTTTGGTCAGATTATTTAATGTTAATGTAGACAGCTGTACACAAATTACATGGATTTTATTTTTTGTAATTAGTGATATTATCAATTTTCCTTGTCAATGTAGCTAAAACAGAATTAAAAAAAATAAAAACATTATCCATGACTTCTGGCTGTTCTGTCCAACCCCATCAGTTAGCTTCCTCAGGAGAACAGGATTAATGGGAAAATCTGACAAACCACCAGACTCTTGAGGAGTTCATTTACTCCAGAAGATGGCAGTAATGTGACATTGGAAATGTGGACAAAAAGTACTAAAATAGTGATAGTTTGCAGGAAGGTTTCATTAGAACTGGAGCAGCCGGCTGTAAGGCTAGACGGTTATTTGTACATTATGGGATGATTGAAATGGAGAGGTGATTGAAGAATTAATGGAAATCAAAAATTTGGCATGCTTGAACAATGGAAATGTTAAAAGAATCAATGTTAGAAATAGCTCCAAATCAACAATTGATCTTACTTTAGTAATACAAAACATCAAGATAACAATGTATTAAATCTTTCTGTTTATCAAACTGTCCTAGGGGCAGCAAAACAATCAACTGAAAGGAAGGAAGGTAAGCATAAAAAGACAATTGTATCATGGTGGACAAAAGAATGTAATAAAGTCTAGAAATAGAATGTAAAGAGTTAAGAAAGAGATCAGAATTTCCAGAATTGTATTGAAAACAAAAGGTTGCAGGCTAAGGTAAGGAGAACAATTAAAGGTTTGAAAAAGATCTATTGGAGGAAATTTTGTAGTACAATAGGAAAGGGGGACAAAATTGCTAAAGTATGGGGAATTATCCTGTCTTAGTTGGTAATGAAAGTACAGCTGTGAAAGATGAGAAAAAAGCAGACCAGTTGGCATGTACCTTTGTTAAAAGTGCACAGCTCTAATAATATCTGTAAAGACGGGAAAAGAGGAAGGGAAGTACAATAACTGAGAATAAAGGACTAATAAGGCTAAATGAAGATACCGATGATCTAAGAAATGGACCATTCATAAAGGCAGACCTGAGTTGTGCTCTCAGGAAAACTAAGAGTTCATTGCCAGGAAAAGATCTGATATGTTATATTATGATAAATCAGCTCAGTGAATCATCTAGAATCATGTTACAAGACTTGTACAAAAAAGTTTGGGAGAAGGTTAAATTACCACAGATATGGAAAGAGGCAGTAGTTGTACCACTACATAAGCCAGGAGAAGATTGTACAAACCCAGGAAGTTATAGGCCTATTGCCTTAACATCTTATATATGTAAAATAATGGAGAGAACGATGAATGAAAGATTAACATACTATATAGAAAGCAAAGGCAATGTATTCAAGTATCAGAGTGGATTTAGAAGAGGTCGAAATACCATGGACCCTGGTCTATGTCTAGGGCAGGAAATAGGTAGAGCACATATAAATATGGAAAGTGTTGTAGCCATCTGTTTTGACATAGGATGTCCATTAACTGACAAATGGGAGAAGGTGTTTCATGTAATGAGATGCCTGGTTGGAAGTGAATGGAGGGCCGACAGAGTAGCACTGAAAACCATTTCCATCCATCCATCCATCCATCCATTTTCTTCTGCTTATCCGGGATCGGATCGCGGGGGCAGCTGTCTGAGCAGGGACGCCCAGACTTCCCTCACCCCGGACACTTCCTCTAGCTCCTCCTGGAGGATCCCAAGGCGTTCCCAGGCCAGCCGGGTGACAACGCACTCCAGTGTGTCCTGGGTCTTCCTCGGGTCTCCTCCCGGCGGGACACGCCAGGAACACCTCCCGAGGGAGGCGTCCAGGGGGCATCCGATATAGATGCCCGAGCCATCTCAGCTAGCTCCTCTCGATGTGGAGGAGCAGCGGCTCTATTTGCTCATCCCGGTGACAGAGCTCCTCACCCTATCTCTAAGGGAGCACCCCGCCACCCTGCGGAGGAAACTCATTTCGGCAGCTTGTATCCGGGATCTTATTCTTTCAGTCATGACCCAAAGTTCATGAACATAGGTGAGGGTAGGAATGTAGATTGACCGGTAAATCGAGAGCTTCGCCTTTCGGCTCAGCTCTCTCTTCACCACGACAGACCGCATTACTGCGGCCGCTGCACCGATCCGCCTGTCAGTCTCACGCTCCATCCTTCCCTCACTTGTGAACAAGACCCCAAGATACTTGAACTCCTCCACTTGAGGCAAGAACTCTCCCCCAACCAGGAGGGAACAAGCCACCTTTTTCCGGGCGAGAACCATGGCCTCAGACTTGGAGGTGCTGATTTTCATCCCAGCTGCTTCACACTCGGCTACAAACCGCCCCAGAACATGCTAGAGGTCCTGGCTCGACAGAGCCAACAAGACAACATCGTCCACAAAAAGCAGAGATGGAATCCAGTGGCTCCCGAACCAGACCCCCTCCGGCCCCTGACTGCGCCTAGAAATTCTGTCTATAAAAGATAATGAACAGAACCAGTGACAAAGGGCAGCCCTGCCGGAGTCCAACATGCACTGGGAACAGGTCTGACTTACTGCCGGCGATGTGAACCAGGCTCCTGCTCCGGTCGTACAGGGACCGTACAGCCCTTAGCAGAGGGCCTCCGACCCCGTACTCCCGGAGCACCTCCCACAGAATGCCACGAGGGACACGGTCGAATGTCTTCTCCAAGTCCACGAAACACATGTAGACTGGTTGGGCAAACTCCCATGAACCCTCGAGCACCCTGTGGAGGTTATAGAGCTGGTCCAGTGTTCCACGGCCAGGACGAAAACCGCATTGTTCCTCCTGTATCTGAGGTTAGACTATCGGCCGAATTCTCCTCTCCAGTACCCTGGAGTAGACATTCCCAGGGAGGCTGAGGAGTGTGATCCCCCGATAGTTGGAGCACACTCTCCGGTCCCCCGTTTTGAATAGAGGGACCACCACCCCGGTGTGCCAGTCCAGAGGCACTGTCCCCAACTGCCACGCGATGCTGCAGAAACGTGTCAGCCAAGACAGCCCCACAACAACCAGAGACTTGAGGTGCTCAGGGCGGATCTCATCCACCCCCGGTGCTTTGCCACTGAGGAGCTTCCCAACTACCTCAGTGACTTCGGCTTGGGTGATGAATGAATCCACCTCTGAGTCCCCAGCCTCTGCTTCCTCTATGGAAGGCGTGTCAGTGGGATCAAGGAGATCCTCGAAGTATTCCTTCCAACGCCCGACGATATCCCCAGTCGAGGTCAACAGCTCCCCACCTCCATCGTAAACAGTGTTGGTGGAGGGCTGCTTCCCCCTCCTGAGGCGCCGGATGGTTTGCCAGAATTTCCTCCAGGCTGACCGGTTGTCCTCCTCCATGGCCTCCCCGCGGACCCGGCCACCAAGGCCCAAACCCCAGGCCTGGCTCCAGGGTGGGGCCCCGGTAACGCCATTCCGGGCGACGTGAACGTCCTTGTTTTTATACTTGTCATCAGGAGCACTGGAACCCCTCTTAGTCTGACCCTTCACCTAGGACCTGTTTGCCTTCGGAGACCCTACCAGGGGCATCAAGCCCCGGACAACATAGCTCCTAGGATCATTCGGGTACTCAAACCCCTCCACCACAGTAAGGTGGCGGTTCAGAGGAGGAGCTGAAAACCATTTACATAGGATAAATAAAATCAGTATTAGATTATGGGTGTATAGCTTTTGGATCTGCAGCAAACACAATTTTAAAAAGTAAGGCCATATTCAAAAAACAGGCTTAAAGTTTATGTACAGGTGTCATTAGAACAACTCCAGTGTCAGCTTTACAAGTACAAATGGGAGAAATGCCACTGGAACTAAGGAGAGTACAGCTAATTTTAAGTTACTGAATTAACACCAAGAGGAACGTAATTCAGCAAATCCAACACAAGTCACAATGAAGCCCTTTTGGGACAAGGAGAGGGAAGAAGCTTAAAGTTTCAGATGAACAGTTGAGCAGAGAGCAAAAGAACAACTGAAATAAACATCAGTCCAATGGTACCACTCCCAATAGCACCATGAATACTTCCTGAACCTAATGCTAATCTCACAATGCTTAGCAAGAAGAACAAGGAGAGGGGATTTATATTACATCCACAGTTAATAAAGGATTGCATGGAAAATAACTACTATGATTATGTTCAAAGTTTTACAGATGCTTCAAAAAATTCAGCGAACAAAACTGGTGTGTAATTTAATCAATCAATCTTTATTTGTATAGCGCCAATTCACAACAAAAATCATGTCATGACGCTCTCTAAATTGAGCATTTCCAGACAATACTCCTTGAATAATATATTATTTATAGTTCCAGAATTCAATATTACATGTTAAAAAAGAATCAGTGATGGGTTATCTGTGGGTTGATAACCCATGGTTTATCATTACAGTGGGTTGAAGATGTGAGACCTTTGAGAGCATTTATATGCTCTGACTCCAATTCATCTTTAAAGTGCAACTCTCGCCAAAACACAACCTAGGGTCTTTTTGTGAATGTACCTGAGTCAAACGTTCGTTTAAAAGCATAATTACGACGAAAGTACCAATTTTAAGATTGACTGTATTTTCGTTTTCGGGTCAAAATCATTTTCAATGGAGTGCTAGTGGCAAATACTATGTTAGCATCTATCGCTATTTTTAAAACACTAAGAGGCTCGACACAACATGAAACTTTGCTCGGAGTATCACCAGGGTCTCTACACATGAACTCGAGCATTGAGAACATTGTTTGTGTACACAGAGTTTACTAAAAAGAAAGTTTTTGAACAACTCACGTTAGCATTCATAGTTGTGAATTTATACAGAACCTTTGAGAAATTAAGCTGAGTTTTGATTTAAGAGATATTCTACAAAAAAGTTCAAGTGAGAAATGTTATCAAGCCTTGCATCACTATCTCAGGAGAGGGAATTTTATAGAGAGAATGTAACCTTATCTTATATAGTTATTTTTATTTCACATATTTATTTCTTTGTTATTATGGTTCTTTTACTTCTATTGTCAGAATTAGTAAATGTAAATTTGATTCATGATCCACACTCCATACCAGTTGGTGACGGTAATGCACCAAAATGTTGTTTGCCAACCGCCATAAAACGCCAAGAAGAAGAAAAAGAAGCACCGGCGACAGTAAACCACGAAGAAGGAGAAATAACAGGGAGCAGCCGCATGCGAAGAAGGGTGCCGGTCCACTGAGGGACGCTCAACAGTTCTCCACAGAATTGCTCATTAGATAATCAAAACGTCGTACACAATGAGGTAATTCTATTTCAATCCATTGAACATTAAATAACACTGTGTTTTACAGTTTTATACAAGAACATGTTGGTTGCAGTGCTTAGTTCTTGTGTTGGCAGTGCGAGTTGTGTTAGCATAACATAAAGCTAGCAGCGTGCATTGTCTGAACGCTGGCTACAAGCTAAGCTGTGAGCGAGCTATCGAATTTTTTTGTGTTATTAATTCTTCCAAGTTTATCGTCGCGGTGAAGCCAGTTGGTTTTAAGCTGCGGATATACCAGCTGTCCAGCGGGCTAACGTCGCCTAGCCATGTAGCTGATTGAATGAATGAACAATGTGTAACAGTTATCGTATCATAGGTTATAGGAGAGTAACGTAAGCAGCTGAGTCCCTCATGATCAGTAGACTGCATTCACCACAATGTTCCGCGAAACGGCGCTTAAAGGAAGTATTCCTTATGTTTAAAAGTTGTAGTGTGTAAGCAGCTCTGACATGTTACTGTGTTTGTGTCCAGAGGAGACCGCGGCAGAGGCCGGGGAGGCCGCTTCGGGTCCCGTGGAGGATTGGTCCAGGGGTGAGTTCTCTATTATTCAGTATAGCATCCGAACCTGACTCTAGTGTACGAGCAGATTCATCTTAAAGCTTCCTTCCCTCATATTGCACCGAGGTGAAATTGAACACTCTCACCCAGTGTTGGCAGCAGGATGACGGTTAGCAGACTTGGAGACCATCAATAAATTACCCTACTAGCACACTTGTTATTTATGACTGCCAATTTGACATGTTTTTATTGAACAAAAACAGTTACTACATTTTTTTTTCTCACTCACCGATGTTTATGAAATTGTACTGCTCATTCTATTTTATATGAATATTTATTATGAAAATCCAAATCGAAGCCAAATTCTGTTATTGAATGGGATAAATAAGATAAGCCTGTTTTTATTACATTTTACTGTAAATCTCATAATACATTTTCAAGACATTGTGATGTCACCACTTTGGAGTGAAATGACCATCCATCCATGTTTGATCCCCCACATTCATGTACAGTGTTGAAGTTGTAACTGCCAAACTACAAACTTTGAAGCTCTCTTTTTCATTCCTGTCTAGGTACCGTCCATTTGTCCCACACATCCCATTCGATTTTTATGTGGTGAGTAAAAATACTACCTTGGTGGTGGTATGTTTTTGTCTCACCAGGGTACACAAGAAAATGAAGTTGAGGCACTCAAATGCTGGCATATCGTCAATATTAAAAAAGATAACTTGGATGTCTGTAGTGCTGTTAGTTACAGAAATGAAATTTTTTGTCTTTTTTCCATCACTGTCTGTCTCTCTAAAATGGACAATGTAACATCCATTCTGTTCATGTACAAACTCAAATACTAAATATCATAACATAGTCCCAGCTGTCATTGGACAGTAATGCTACATAGATAATACACTGTTTTGAACAAAGGTGTTCGTGTCATCGTTTTAAAAATCTGTTTCTGTCCGCCCAGACTAGAGATATTAATTATAAATCATTGATCGAATAATCGCATCAAGACTTTAGCCAGTTAAACATCACAGACAGGCACAAATTAAACAAAGTAGCTTGTTACAAAATACAAATACTTGCTTATGAAATCTAGCAAAGTAAAATACAAAATACTGGTAAGAGAACATTTATTTAATTAAAATCCAAGGTATTTTTAGGTATTCGAAAGGCGAAGCTCTCGATTTACTGGTCAATCTACGTTCCTACCCTCACCTATGGTCATGAACTTTGTCCCGCCGGGAGGAGACCCCGAGGAAGACCCAGGACACGCTGGAGTGACTATGTCACCCAGCTGGCCTGGGAATGCCTTGGGATCCTCCCGGAAGAGCTGGAGGAAGTGTCCGGGGAGAGGGAAGTCTGGGTGTCCCTGCTCAAGCAGCTGCCCCCGCGACCCGGCCCCGGATAAGTGGACGAATGGATGGATGGATGGTATTTTTAGTTAAAAAATTACAACAAGACTTGTTATACAAAGTAGTATTATTACATTCAGTAGAATGTATATGGATTGGATTTGACGGGAGCTCTGTAATTAAAATGAAGTCATTGTTTCGTGTTACTAGTTTAATCAATCAACTAACTTTGTGTTTACTTCAACCACTCTGTTCACTCCTAAATTAGCCTTATCTGATTCTGTATCAAACATGGGTCAAGTCAGTGGTTAAAACAGTTTAAAGCAAGTAAGGTCTGTTTTAAGGAATGCCCAAGTACGTGTTAACGGCCCTGTTCACCTTAGATTGTCACTTTTTCTGAGTTAGGAAGTCATCCTTCCGACTTCAGTGTGTTTATGTGCGGCATGCCTGGATATTGGAGAAACGTAGATGCAGAAAGGAGTTGTTCTGTATTTTATCATTTATAGCGTGTAAACAACATTTTGACAGCAGTTTTCAAAATTGAGTGAAAAGGAAACTACAGTAACATAGGTGCTCTGACATGAGAGGGCATCCACGTCAGTTTTCCCTGTTTGGAAAAACAATATTTGTGATCCAACAGCACATGAATGCACAGTCAGTAGCACCTGTAACCACAGCCAGCCGTGATCTCACAGGGTCCAAGACTACACTTGCACATCACTGCAGGAGGCTCAGGAGGTGATAGGTCTGCATAGTTACATATTTTTGCTGTGATTTCTGCAAAAACAACCAAAGTATTCAATTAGTGTGTGTACTGATGCCGAATGTTGTTTGTCACAAGTGTGAGATGGCCTTCCCCAGAGTGAAGCCTGCGCCTGACGAGACGGCCTTCAGTGAGTGTCTGCTGAAGAGAAATCAGGACCTGAGTCCCACACCTGCAGAGCAGGTCAGTCCTTCAACACAAGATTGATTTATTTATCTTTTGTTTATGCACTGTGTTGTTTACGTTCACTGACAGAAATCCTGTTTATTGGTCACTTCCTGCATTTAGTCCTCCATCTTGTCCCTGGTCACAAAGATCAACAATGTCATTGACAACCTGATTGTTGCACCAGGCAACTTTGAAGTGGTAAGTCATTTCTTCTTTGACTGTGGCTAAAAACCTGAATGAATGATTTGCACATTATTGTTGTTCAGAAGGTATGTGTGTGTGTAAGGTAACTACACAGGGGCAGGGGGCAGTTATACTCCGGCTCTGATCCGCCTCACATATAAAACCTTAGTTTGCTTGGAAAACCTTTTAACCTAAAAATAGCTTCCAGTGTTAAAAAGACACCATAATCACATTCTGGGTTGTTAAATGATAATTTCACAATCAGAATATCACAGAATACAGAGGCAAATAATGAATCAATATATAAATGCATTCTGCAAGTTGAAATTGATCCGGTGCCTCTAAGCAGACACTGTACTCGGTATGAGTACACCGAAATCGGTATGAGTAAACCGTAGGGGTGGAACGGTTCACAAAATCCACGGTTCGGTACATATCACGATTTTGTGGTCACGGTTTTCGGTTCGGTTCGTTATACGCTGATCGTTAGGAAAATCAATTATGTCTTGTATAGTCAGGTTAAAACTTAAAGAGTGAGGCGGTCTGACATTTGATACATCATTGTGACAGTCTTAGGTTAAAAGTAGGTAAGATTCTGGCACTGCAAGAGATCAGACATTGCTAGTTACAACATGCTTTTCATTTATTTGGCAAAGAAAGTTATCTTTAACATTATTACACACATCTTTTATATTAGGGGAAAAAAATAAAGCATCCGTAAATGGAAAAGCCTCTGTCATCCTTTCTGTTCCACAGACTCTTCTTCACATTTCTGCCAGAAAAACAGTGTCTGTTCCCGGCAACAGAGCAAGGCAGTTCCTGCAGTTTAATGGCGGTGATTATGTGACACGATTCAGAGCAAAAACATTAAACTCGCCGTGTCTTTGTCACCTTCCACTATTGTGTTGTGTTGGAAACGGGGGAAACGTGTTAGTTCCACTGCGCTGGCATGCTGTATGAAATGACACACTGGAGCAGCTTTAAGCTGTTTGGTTCAGTGTGAACGAACAAAGGCAGCATAAAGATGGGCCTTCCTTGCGATGATAATGCGGAGTCTCTGGATGAAAAAGGCTATTGTGTCAGTGTGAACAGAGATAATATCAGGATTGTTTGGCAAACATTTTGATAACATGAATAAATACGGTGAATGTGACGAATGTATCAAAAACAACTTGTTCAGCATAAAGAGTACCGTTGCAGGTTTTCAGAATCATTAAATAGAGCCTTTGAATAATACGAACTAGTTTATAACATGAGTGCATTACATGTTGATAATGTTGTGTCCCTGTCTCTTAAAAGCAAATTGAAGAGGTGCGTCAGGTTGGCTCATACAAGAAGGGCACCATGACGACAGGGCACAACGTTGCGGACCTGGTTGTAATCCTCAAGATCCTTCCTACACGTGAGTGAGCAGTAGGAAGTGAGGTGTTGGTTCTTGTAAGTCACACCACCCAATCTTCTATGATATGGATGTATGATTTAAGTGCCTATTCACCATATTAAATACCCATGACGATCAGGTAAAAGTCTAGCTGACAAAACACCAAATGGCACTTGGTTATTTTAATGCAAAGAGCATTTCTTTCTTCAGAGCCCTTTATTGGATGTTGATTATTTTATTTTACAGTGGAGGCAGTTGCTGCCCTCGGCAACAAAGTAGTGGAGACACTTCGCACGCAAGACCCTACTGAAGGTGATACAACAAGGATCTTTTGTTCACTTCTTAAAAGGTTAAAAAATGTGGAAACGTATGTGCATGTTTCTTGATTTAACGATTTGTATGACTTTTTTTTAGGGTTTATTTAATCCAGAATTTAGACGATGGACTTGGTTTAATTCAGTGAC
The DNA here is from genome assembly GCA_963678695.2 of Diplodus puntazzo. Classification (NCBI taxonomy): domain Eukaryota; kingdom Metazoa; phylum Chordata; class Actinopteri; order Spariformes; family Sparidae; genus Diplodus; species Diplodus puntazzo. Next base: position 29,280,351 of record OZ023169.1, read on the forward strand.
AAGTTTTAGTTGAGGCGTGTCCTGTGAACTTCGCCCAAGCCATTTGTTTGAAAGCATGCACATTGTATTTGTTAAGGTTTTAGTGATCAGGTGATCATTGATCATGTGGCCCACAGTCAGTAGTGTATCTGTGACAGGCAGCTGACTGTGCGTACTTGTTGCTTTCAGTGCTGTCCATGCTGACCAATGAGACAGGTTTTGAGATCAGTTCAGCTGATGCTACCGTCAAGATCCTGATCACCACCGTCCCGCCCAACCTGCGCAAGCTGGACCCAGAGCTGCACTGTACGAGCGCACACATGTCCACAAAAACACACACACTCACAAACGTGCACTCAGCATTCAAAAGAAGTGTTTCTGAGTTAACCCTGTAGCTTAAGGGTTAACACCACCTACCATGAGCCACAATGTCCCCAGGTTAAGACAGACTGTCTCTGATGCAAAATCGAAAAAAAGACATTCAGTCTCATGGGCCCCCACAAGCTCAACAAGTTTATATCTCATAACTGAGAAGGACATTTTTTTCCTTCCAACATTATCTGTACACGATTTATAAATCTTAGTCATCATCTGAATTTTCGTTGTGATTGATTTGTAATCAGTGTAATTTGATGTTTATGTGCTCTGTAGAAACTCCTCTTAGGAAACTCAGTAATCATTCCATTGTGTTGATGCTCACAGACCTCAGTTGTATTTATAATCCGGCCTGTGAAAACAAGTCACAAGTTAATGTTATTTGAATTGTTTCTTCAGTGGACATTAAGGTGCTGCAGAGTGCCCTTGCTGCCATCCGCCATGCTCGCTGGTTTGAGGAGAATGCTTCTCAGTCAACGTAAGGACATCTCCTTTAACTCCCATGTGGCTTGCTGTTCTCTATTACTGGAGGTGATTCATGTAAAGGCACGATTCTAATATGCTCACCTGAATTGATTGATTATTTGATGCTGATAATATTCAGGGTCAAAGTGCTGATCCGCCTGCTGAAGGACCTGAGGCTGCGCTTCCCTGGCTTTGAACCCCTCACTCCCTGGATCCTGGACCTGCTGGTGAGAATCGGAATTCTGCTGCTTCACAGTCCGAGTGCTGATATTTTATGACTGCATGTACATCTCAAGCCTTGAATGATAGACTGGGTAGGTGTTATATATTTGCACATGTACCAATGATAGGCTGGTGTCCACTCTGTTCCAGGGCCACTCTGCAGTGATGAACAACCCGTCCAGGCAGCCCCTGTCCTTGAACGTTGCCTACAGGTTGGCTCCCACTGCCCTCAGTATTCAGTTAGTACTGTCACTGTATGCAGGACGTTGTCTCTTAACTTTGTGTTGGACTCTGAATTTAAAAGACGCTGCCTGCAGATGTTGGCTGCTGGTCTCTTCCTGCCCGGCTCAGTGGGCATCACTGACCCCTGTGAGAGTGGAAACTTCAGAGTCCACACCGTCATGACCCTGGAACAGCAAGTAGGTCTTCTCCTGCCCCCTGAGTGCTGGCCATACGGGGAGCTCGTTGTACTCTTAATGATGCATGAATATAAAGCTGCTGTTTAGGTGAAATTTGCGACACCCCAGTTGTGTTTGCAATAGGAGTGCAGTGATATACTTGTTTCCAGGCATGCCATAGTTTGAAAATTGGCAGTTTTTGTAATGTGCACATCAGTTCATTTACTGTATTGAATTTTTCTGTAGGATTATTTAAATAGCTCCTCTCCTTTTGATCTTTAGCTAACAATTCAGGATAGGCTTCCTTATTTAATCATTTAATATGAATACATAAATAGTTCATGTATGTACACAAACATGATTTATAACCGAATATGTCCTGAAAAATATAATTTATCAACCACTCTTTCTTTTGTCTTCTATAAACGTGAATTATTCCCATAATCAATAATGTATGTTGATTTTAATATGTATTCACCGGCATCCACTTACCACTCACCATACCTCTCTACATATTTACACACACTGTTGTTCTTTTTTAAAATGTTTTTATAAAACATATAATTATTTAGGTGAAGTTTGGGACACCCCAGTTGTGTTTGCAATAGGGGTGCAGTGATACTCTTATTTCCAGGCATGCCATAGTGTGAAAACTGGCAGTTATTGTAACGTGCACATCAGTTTATTTACTGTATTGAATTCTTCTGTATTAGTATTATTTAAACAGTTACCTTGAAACTTGAAAAATATGTATATTTCAAATTTCATGTCTTTCGGAACAAAATATGTAGTGAAATTATATTTGTTCAACCAAAAAACCTTCTTTTAATTTCTGTGAAGGTCATTGTAACTTAGCTGAAAACAACAACTGTGTCATATTATATACTGTGATATTTTCTAAGATGGTTTATTGTACTGTGAAAATCTCATACTGTTGCAACCCTAGTTTCTAATGATGTACTATCACACATGGCTATCTAACAATTGGCTACTTAGTAGACTTGAAAGAGTGTTGCATGAACCTGATGACAGTGTGACGATGTTTCTCTGTGTGTGTGTTTGTGCAGGACATGGTGTGTTTCACAGCTCAGACCCTGGTGAGGGTGCTCTCTCATGGAGGTTACAGGAAGATCCTTGGCCTCGAGGGAGATGCCAGCTGTAAGTTAATCTCATTCAATATGAGCAATTTTTAAAGATCAGCGCTACAACGTTTTGATGGCCTCTATACTGTATGAACATTTTAAGCATTTAAAAAGGAAGCAACCTGCACTGTTTGTGGGGCACTCATCCTGATATCTCCAATAGACATTAGCATTAAGTACACTGACCAAGATCTAGAGCTGGTAACATGCTAGCATGTACTTCCTGCTGTTTGCCTGATTTGATTGAAATCTTAATTTTGGATGAGTACATTTTTTTTTTTCTTTTTTTCCCATAAACAATCGAAAAAACGAAAGAGTAGTGTATATGAAAACAGGCAATTCTAATGGCTTGTTTCAAAAAGGAGTGGGAAGAACTGTAAACTTGTCTAATCCCACTCCCTCTCCATTGATCTTTAGCTAACAATTCAGGATAGGCTTCCTTACTAAAGCATTTATTATGAATGCATAAATAGTTTATGTACACAAACATACAAATGTATGATTTTATAACCAAATATGTCCAGAGAGAGAGAGCTGCTGAACCTTTTATAGTTGTTGCCCTAAACCGCAACACAATAGCTTAAATACAGTAAAACCAGTGGAGAATAGAGATACTTGTGATCCAGAATATGCATGGCTTTACTCAGTACTGAAATGCTTCTTCACAGTTTGGATTGTACATGATTTATGTAACATTTCCAGCTGATTCTGTTGTCTATTGTCACCCCAAGGAATTACCTGCACCATGAGTTGAGGGCAGAGGCCCTCTTCTTAAAATTTCAAAAAGATTCCCTTAAAGTCAAGACTAAAATTAGTTACAAAGCCCCTTGGCCCTTAAGAGAGCTCCGAAGGTGAAATGGTTGCTTGATAGACTCGTCAGGCTCTTTATAGTCCCCTCTACTCCCAGAGGAGAACATTGTGGAAATACAAAGAGGGAAGAGAAATAAAGTCCAAACACTGAATGACAGTAAGTAAATGAAATACTACAGGTAACATCATGCAGGGATAATGTTTGAGATACAAGCACATCTCAGACCTGACACTGTAACAGGAGAAATGAGAGTGATCACAACACTGAGCTATTCACAATCAGAAGGATTGAGGCGTATATCTGCTCAACTATCTTCTCCTCCTCTGTGTGAAACTAGGGCCCAATTTTGCTTTTAAAATTAGAGCTGAAACAGTAGTGCAACAGCAACTTAACTAAATAGATCTAGGAAGAGTTATTTTTTTTAAAATTAAAATGCAGCCACAATATTGTAAAATTAAAAAGGCATTTAAATTACCTAAAATTACCCAGTGTTAAACTTGGCAAAGACATGGCCCTACTGCCTGCAGTGTGCAGCTGTTTTTGTCTGAAACTGTTAAGTTTCGTTTTGATCAAAAGTAAACAGAGTTGCACGCATAAACTTCTCGTCCAGCGTCTCTTTCATACACAACACTAAGCTCGCTTGTGTTTTAAATAATGCGCGTTTGCGCATGTATGATGACCCGTGACCTGTGACCTCCGACCCGTGACGCGTACAAGAAGACATCTCAGACTGGCCATCCTGTACGTCCGTCAGGTGGCATAGACTCGACCTGTTGTAGAGCGCCCTCTGGTGGACGCCAACACTCATAACCGGTAAATAAATTCCTAATTCTAAATTACATGGTATCGGATCGGTGCCTGAACTCCAGTACTCGCCGATGCCGATGCCAGCATTTTCGGCAGTATAGGAGGCATTTCCAATACTGGTATCGGAATCGGAACAACTCTATTTAAAATACATCATAGACATCATAGATTAAGTAGGGCGATTTAAATGTCAGCAAATAACCGTTACTACTATCGGCATGTAAATGTATTCAACAGAGATGCTAATAACAAAAAATAATGTACAATATTACACCACGTCTTCTACAGACTAAAAAATAAATTAAAATGATGGGCTGTTTTACACCCATAGAGAGCCAGAGTCACGGCCCTTCATTTAGGCCTCATGGGACCTTAAAAACAAATATTCTTTTGATGGCGTTTGAGTTGTGCCATGAATCTCATATGGTGTTTGTCAATTTAAAAGATAATTTTTCAAGTCAGTAGGGTTAGGGTTACCAAATCCTCACTTTGTGGTAATTGAAGTAAGATACAGGAGCAGCTCTGGAATGCTCTGGAAAGTTTTGGTGAGCATTCAACGAGATGTCACTAACGACACTGTTGGCTGTGTAGTCTTTATATATTCCCATTTTCACAGACTGATATTTCAGTAGTTTGATGACAAACTGAGCCTTTATGGACATTGAGTTCAAAAACAGACAGATCATAACCTTTTATCACCTGGGACATTGAGTTGCATGTTTTATATACTGACCTATTATTCCACAAATTGAGCCTGTGTGGGCAATAAAATGCATAAATAATACTAATTGGACTGTTGTTGCAGACCTGGCAACAGAGATGTCCACGTGGGACGGTGTGATCGTCACTCCATCAGAGAAGGCATATGAGAAACCTCCAGAGAGGAAGGAGGAGGAAGATGAAGCTCTGGAGGAGGGAGGAGATGGAGAGGATGAGAGCATGGAGACCCAGGAGTGACGAGGTGGAGGTCAGGTTCGAGGGTCCCCACATTTTACCACCATCAACAACACACAAGTTAATTCCCTGAACCTTTTTTGTGGCTCAAAAGATGGATGTCTGTATTTTTTTTTTTTTTTGGCAAGTATTAGAACCAAGGTTCTCCCAGATCCATTATGACTGGAACTGTGTTTTTTTTTTCTTTAACAAGCCACAGTAGAGTGGTCAGTTTGCCATCAGTTTAAACCCAAAGAGGGTACCTCAGTTCTCTTGCTGTCATAGTGTTGTCTTTAAAGGGTTAGTTCTCTAGAAAAAAGAGACAAAACCTTTACCTCCTTACCCCAATGCCATTTAGTACACACATTTGTTGTGCGGCTGAGGTTCTGAGATCAACCCACACAATACATACAGCTGTTTTGTAAACTGCCCATAATATGTTCATATACTCACCCTGACATCTAGAGTCATAACACACTTGTTCTACTCTCTATCCATAGTCAATATTGGTCAGTCAATGAAGACATCCTGTCAACTGGGCCGTGATGTGGTCTTTGGAACAGAAACACCAGCAGTAACAATGTTCCACCTGACGGGCACCAGTCTTTTTGTATTTGATTTTCCATTTGGTTTTTACTTTATTTGTATCAGTCAACATTAACATGGTAAATTAAACTTTGTTTTGTTTTTAATTTAGCCTGAGTCTTGTTATTTGTACCTTAACTAAACCAGATATCGAAGAATCTGAAAGTGGCTCAAATAGTCACACAAACTCTTTATTACATGCAACAAAAAACAAACATGATTTAAAAAGCTTAGGTTAGATCTGAGTACTTGTATGCCAATTTGAGTGCATTTTGAAAGATACTTTTTACAACATAGTGTGATAAGTGATATGGGTGACGGGAGTTGTTCTACTGATAAGAAAATGCTTTCTCTAGATTTATATTTAATGATAACTTAACTAATGCAGGAAGTGATAATCTTTTAGATTCAATGTTATAAAATATGTATTGTATTTATAAATATCTCACTATGCATTAAACAGTAACATTTCTGCTTTAACATTTTCCATTCATAGCTAGTGGCTTTGCAAAATGGAATGCAGAAAGAATGTTGAAAGTACAAATTTGTTTGGTGCAAATTGGCAAGAGACACATTTACTTGGACTTAAAGTTGAACCTCCTGGTTATTGGTAAAAATCCAGAGGGGGGGGTCTTTTTTTATGAGCCTGTTCAGTGCAGACACCAGAGGAAGGAGAGTAGTAATATAATCGCATGCAAGTTGTGTGCTGCTAGTGGGCAGGAACTTTCTGTTAAGACTGATCGACAACTAACCGTAATCCCTGAAGTGTTTTGGTTTGGTGTATTATTGTATGAGTGGCTGCTACAATCATAATCCTTCGACCTGACAACAATGACCCCTGCTGTGATACAATACAAATAAAGTCAAAGCAAAGACAATGCAGGAGGTGCCCTCTGTTCTCACTCTGTGGCAGCGTACTCAGTAGACTAACTTTACTGGAAAGGCCCTTCTGTGTTAGGGTGGATTAGTCACTAAAGAAGACTGCCAGCCTTGTGATGAATTTGTATTTCCAGCATTTTTCCTGTAAAAGGACTATGAGCTGCTCAGTTACTTTATTATATTATTGTATAATGACAGTCGTAATGAAGGCTAGCTTTATGGGAATGTGAGAATGCAGCATCACATCACTGCAGCTCTGTATGGACCCGGGTCAAACGGGTGTCAATATTCCTGGATGCAAGATTTCTCTTATTCTGAGGATATTTAAAGGATTTGGATGCCCTGCCACTATTCCAAACTGATCACAGTGCATCAGCAGTTAGCTTTCCTCATATTGATCAGTGCGTTAAACCAATGGAAACTGATCTCAGCTGTCCTTTTTGCTCCTCAGATGGAGCCCTAAAACATGTACCATCAGGTTGATGTTAGGGCTTGAGTTTGAGCCAAGGGTTGATTATAGTTAGGATGGACAGGATGGAGGAGGCCAGGCCGCAGGCCCCGACAAAGCCTGGCCCGGTAGGGTAAATCCCCAGCCGATCCAGGGGGATGAAGATATCGCAACCGTTCTTCAGCAGGTCTAACAGCAGTGGAGGGTTGTTGTACAGCACCATCCCCAGCAGGTGGAGCCGCCTGCAGAGCCATGCCGACATGACGGGCAAGGCAATAGTGGCCGGAGCTGCAGGCAAGGAGGAGGATGATGAGGACAAGCTGTCAGCAGGCAGGGTGGTGCTGGGGTAAGGTGAGGGTGGAGATTTGGAGGCCCTGTACCGCTCTTCACTCTCAATGAGGAGGCGGAGTTCGTACACATCTCGAGTCAGGTTGAGAATCAGAGCAAAGAGGTAGTACCTGCAGATTTAACCACACAGATGGTGTGAACTTAACTTTGGCCCACAGTACCATTATCTGAACACGCTTATTTTGGACCCGAGATGGTTATAATGTTACTATGGGTCTAATTCTCTGTACTCCAGAAATTCCACTGACATGAAACTTTCACTGCCAAAATGATTTCCTATTTTAGAAGTGAAACTAATAATTTATTTATCAGTGACAAAGAGTGTTCCTTCCACAGAAACAATTGGAAATGTAGATACATGATGAACAGAAATCTAAAAAAAAAAAAGAATAATGAAAATGATCCAGGTTTAACCCATGTTGACTTGTCAAATGGGGCTTCACAACACAAAAAATATTTGACGTCCTTAACCAGGAGCCCAGTCATTAGTTTAGCTGTGGTTTGACATTTGTCAGGTTTAAACCTGCATTGTCTGAGACAAGACGCTTTGGGACACAAGAGCTCACATTTCTAGATTCAACCTAAACCTGCTGCAACTTCAGTTTAAAACCAGTCAAGTAAAAAGTACCTTAAGTTAGACTTCAGTAAAAGTAAAGATATCTGCTGGACAGACCAACTTCACACCAGACCACATGCCTTACTTGACCTCTGCTTGACGACCACCTACTTCGTAATGATGACCCTGTCTGATATCAAAACTACGTGTATTTTGGATTTGCGTCCACACATACAGCTCTTCAAGGTAAACTATGGATAAATCCAGTTACAGTGCATGTAAGAAAGCTTGAGACTGAATTCCGTTTCAAGCATTGATGTACTGTAACAGGCTGAACACATGTGCATGGTGGAATGAGGTAATGTCAACTTAAATTTTGTGTCACTTCACCATCACAGAAGTAGCAGCGGTGACCTAATGAAACGCACCATCAGCTTGAGTAAACTTGAGGATTTCTCTGGTTTGAACATTGTTGCAAACATTAGGATGATGCAAGTACACAACTTTAGATGTTTTAATGCAGAATTCTGAATTCTAATGTTCACTGCATGATCTGATGAAGACCAAACTATCAAACTTGTAAATGGCTCAATATTAAAAGGTTCACATCAGCCTGTTTTCACTCCACAAAGGTTAGTGATTATTTCTGCGATAGATGCACTTGTCGTTAAAAAGTGCACATCGAAAAGAAAGAAGACTCACCTAAAAGATCTCTGACTCCATTTCAGCTGATCCAGTTTGGAGATGAGGCCTGTTTTTCCAGCCCACAGGACGTTGTCACAGGCAAAGTACATGGCTTTGTTGAGGTGGCTAATGGTGAGGCAGAGCCTCAGCACACTGTCAGAGAGATGGATGGCCCTCTTGGCAGCTTCCAGTGCCTCCACGGAGTTTCCCAGACGCAGCACTGTGGGACACAAACGCCCATCAGCCACAGTCCTTCAGCTTTGGTGCTTGGGACAGTAAACTCAAAATCGCTGCTTCACTCACACTTTCTTGTCAGGCTCATGTGTGCTTCCAGCTGACTGATGGTTTTGTGAAGTTCAGCCGCTGCCCCGCCCTTCTTCAGAGTGTAGCTCAGCAGGGTGCATGCGTACTGAGCAGCCCTGTGAGAGCAGAGCACACATGCACAGTAAGCTGCCCAGAGGGCTGTTCAAAAAAAGGGGCTTCAGGATGGCAGACTATAGTGAGAAGTAAAGTTAGTCCTATAAATGAGCCAATATATCAGATTACTTAAGATCTATTCATATTTCTGTGAATATGTAAATACAATAGGTAAGAAATGTTAAAACAGAAGTGCCAGACTAGGGGACATGGTTTGTTCATCGGAGGACATTGACAAGATGATTTCCACACTGTAAAATGTCCTGCAGAGAGTGCATGTTGATCACAATTCAAGTTAAATAAAAATAATCCGTGTCAAGATTGTTTCTGGTGTTATTTCTGTTAAGATGCTCAAATGCAATGGATTTATAATTCTGAAACATCAGTATCAGCCAGGTAATAGTGAAGCACCTAACTTGAGTCAGCCCAACAAAGTGAACCAGGATTAAACTGTTTCATAAAGCCAAGTCAGAGCTGATGAGATTGGACTGTATCAAAAGATAACTTTGGCAGCAGGTTGTAGAACAGTAGTCAGGTTCTCTAGGTTCTTCTGCAAATTCCACACAGATGGTTGGTGTTATCTGACCAATTTTAATTACAGTGAAAGGAAAAGCCCAGATGTGGACTGAAATACCAAGCCGATATTTAGGAGTAAAATAAAGATGAGCTCAAATGTGTATGTTAATTTGTAATTTAAGTATGTAGTGCAGCCCACGTGATCGGTTTACATGTGCTCATGTTCATAGTGCTGCAGTGATAAAGAGCTTTGGCTTGAACAACTCACAGTCGGAGAGATTAAGTGTAACATTGGGTCAGCCTGATGTGAAGCTGCGCCCAGGGGTTCCCCCAGTGTATTATAAGCCCGACAGGCTTAAATTTCCCACCGCCAGGATTGGGCCTACATCATACCGACCAAATTTCGAAAAATGGGTGTAGCCATTCAAGAGATATAAACTTCCCATATTTTTAGCGCCCCCTAGTGGGCAAAATTCGCCAAATTCGGCTCATCCCATCCCAGTTTCATGGCAACCAAGCATCTCAAATTTGTTAATAGCATTTCGTTTGACCGAGGTATCAAACAGTTTACATTTTTATAGCTAGCTACAGAAATTTGTTCGTTAATAATTTGCACATTTTTTGACGGAGCAAAATTCTTTTGATAACTTTAGATCAGGTCTAGCTGAAGAGTGTACATGCCAAGTTTCATGCAGATCAGACAAAATCCCAAGGAGGAGTTCAAAAAAGTAGGTTTTCCTGTTTTTGCGATTTTGTGAAAAGACTTTATTGGCGGAAGTGGGCGTGGCCAATTGCAAAGTGATTCAGCTCCATTCAGGGAATGTGGGGATACATGATTTTTGAATGTGCGACCTACGGTGTGGGAGTTATAGGCAAAAACACGTTGGCCTAGGTTATAGCGCCCCCTGCAGGCGGATATATGTAGTTTTTTTGTGTCTGAGGTACGGACCAACCCTCAGTTGGTATGATGTAGGCCCAATCCTCCAAATTGCACCGCCTTCCCTTGCACGGTTTAGCCTGCAGCACCACTTTTAGAGGGGGAAAAATAAAAATAAAAATCTTTACAATTACAAGGGGGTTCCTAGCACCGCTGGTCCTAAGAAACGCGTCTGCTTGCATATGCGTTCCCTCTGCCCTGGCCCCCTAATAGGTGCGCTAATTTCACAGTGGTTTAGTAGTAAAATGCCGCTATTAAATTCAGCGTTAGATAAGATCTAATGGTAGCTGTTTTAATAAAGTCAAAGTTGCGGTTTTAGGTATGTTTTGTCCAGTCTGTCGCAGCCACCGCCAGTGAGTAACACAGGGATCCTCAACCAGATCTGCTCTTCTTCTTCTTCCTCCATCTATGGGACTAGCACCTTAGTGCACTATCCTTCTATATAGACCAGCGTCTTTTAAGAATTTGAAAAAATAGCGTTTTCCTCTCCTGCTTGACCCTACTTCTAAAATACTTTTCAGAGATACTTCTTCCAAGCCAATTTCTTGCAATTCTCTGAGTAGATCTTGTCTTTGGCAGTCATAGTTTCTACAAGAAATCAAAGCATGTTGCGCTGTCTCAGGTTCCTGACATGAACACAAGCCATAGAGCTTTAACCGAAGCTGCTTGCACTACAGGCAAAGCGTACTAAACGCTCATGTTGGGTCCACCATCACACCAGCATCAATATGGCAGCAAGCAGAAGCAAGTGTAAACAATGCCACATTGTGTCAAATGTAAATATATGTCACTGAATATAACGAAATATCTATTATGAAATATCCAGTAGTTAGCTTGCACTGTTTTCACGTTGTAGGCTTGTCAATCGCTGCAGCATTCGAGCCAGTGATTAATACGGAGCATGAAGCCATAATTAGTTGTTTCAAATGCCTTTACTGGCTCCTAAAGCACGTAATTGCTCGCCAATTAACTTTTAACATTGATTTAATGCAATGCAGTATGGAACCACTCTAATCTTTACTACGTCATGAATCTGTTACCTATAGGGAACTGTCATCAGTCAGTTGCTGGCCTGTGTCAGGCCCCTGCCACAAAAAATACATGCTTCGCCGTCGGTGGGCTGCCCTTCCAACCTACCACCGGGCTTAGCAAGTTTTCTAGGGGAAACCCTGTAAGCCTGATCGGGATCAGTTGCCATGCCTTTAGTTGAGCCGAAATTCAGAGAATTTGGACAAGTGTCCCGTCCCTCAGAGCACAGTGCGCTGCTGCTCACATAGCTTCAGTCTGCACCTGTCTTAACACCCACATCTGTTGTCAGCTACTGTAGGCACGAATGTTGATTACATATAGAAACCACGTAGGACTAACTCAAGTCCAAAGTGCTATCTTCTCAAAGCAGCTTGTAATTACAAAAAAAAACTAACCACGTTTGCTTAGTTGTCAACTTCCCTCACATAGCACAGATAAAAGTTAGCTAAGTTAACTAACTAGTGAATTTAGGGTACCGTTAATGTGCGTAAATATTAGGATCATGGTAACACTAACATGTCCGACGTCGTCGTTACTGTAAGTTAAGGTGGTAACATTACCTAATAACTCTTTCCTTGGCTTGGCTCTGTGCGTTAAACCGAACCCAGGAGTCCATACTAGCTTGTTGTTTGGTCTCGGCCTGGAACAGCTGCTCGATCACCGCTAGCTTAGTTAACTAGCTTCAAATCTTTATGCTAGCAGCTAGATGTCACTGTGCTGTGGGGATGTCTAGTGCTTTAAAACCCAGTATATACAGGAGTTGAATCACATTAAAGCTTCAGTCTAACTTTCCTCGCTCACGGTTCTGACGCGTCTGTATCCTTCTTCTTCTTCTTGATGTTTTATGGCGGTTGACAAACAACCTTTTGGTGAATTACCGCCACCTACTGGTATGGAGTGTGGATCGGGACTTTATACATTCTATTAATAAATTTTAAATAAATAAAAAAAAGAGACACACAAAAAATAATAATAAATACAAAAATAATAAATACATAAATAGTAATACACAAAATTATATTCTATCAACTTTGTTCTCCTTAGATAGTGAAACGAAAAGGGATAACACTTCTCCCCAGGACTTCTCTGTAAAAGATCCTGTAAATCATAATTCACCTTAATTTCTTTGAGATTCAATATCAGTTCCTTTCTCTCAGCCTCATATTTTTGAAAATAGAGCATAACATGCTCTAAACTTTCTTCTTGCTGACAAAACTGTTCCTGAATTGTGTTTTCCTATTTTAACTGTACTGTTTATTATTGTATGACCAAAGCGTAACCTGGATATTATTGTCTCCTCTCTCCGGGTTCTCCCCGTGCTTCTCATCATGCCTACTTTTCTTTGAATTCTGTATAACGCTTTGAAGCACAAAACAAAACACGCCCACAGAAGACCCCACCCCCTCCCCACGATCAGACTCTGTGCCTGTCTGCCGCCAGTAAAGAGGACACTCTCTGCTATCAACATCCGCAAGGCAACAGGTCCAGACAACATCCCTGCTCGTGTGCTGAAGGACTGCGCAGAAGAGCTTAAGGATGTCTTCACAGACGTCTTTAACACTGCTCTGAGGCAAGCTGTTGTTCCATCATGTTTCAAGGCCGCCACCATCATACCTGTGCCAAAGAAATCTGCTCCATCCTGCTTCAACGATTACCCTCCTGTGGCACTGACACCCATCATCATGAAGTGCTTCGAACGGCCAGTCATGTAACACATCAAATCCATCCTACCCCCCACCCTGGACCCTTTCCAGTTTGCATACCAAGCCAAACGATCCACAGAGGATGCAATCTGCTCTGCCCTCCACCCAGCCCTCACCCACGTGGACAAAAAAGACTCATATGTGAGAATGCTGTTCATAGACTTCAGTTCAGCATTCAATACCACAATCCCACAACAACTCATGTGCAAACTTGACAAACTCAGGCTCAGCACCTCCCTCTGCAACTGGCTGCTGGACTTCCTCAGTCAGAGGCCATAAGAGGTGCGCGGTGTTGGCAACAACACCTCGAGCAGCATCACACTGAGCACAGGGGCCCCCCAAGGCTGTGTGCTCAGTCCCCTGCTCTTCACCCTACTGACACACGACTGCACAACAACCTACAGCGCCAACCACATAGTGAAGTTTGCGGACGACAGGTCCGCAAACACCAAGGGCGACGAGACTCACTACAGGAAGGAGGTCAACCTTCTGATCACGTGGTGCAGAAACAACAATCTCCTACTGAATGTCAGCAAGACCAAGGAGATTGTTGTCAACATCCAGAGAGGCCTCACCCAACACCCACCACTGGCCATCGATGGTGCTGCAGTGGAGAGAGTGAGCAGCACCAAATTCCTGGGGGTGCACATCAGTAAGGACTTATCCTGGACCACCAACACTGCATCACTGGCGAATTAAGCCCAACGGCGCCTCTACTTCCTGCGCAAACTCAAGTGAGTGAGTGCACCACCATCCATCATGAGCACATTCTACCAAGGCACCATCGAGAGCGTCCTTTCCAGTTGCATCACTGTGTGGGGTGGGAGCTGCACTGACTACAACAGGAAAGCCCTGCAGCGCATAGTGAACAGCTGGAAGGATCATTGGTTCCCCACTCCTCTCCCTGCAAGACATATACACCACCCGCCTCGCCCGCAAAGCAACCACAATTGTGAGCAATGCAAGCCACTATTTGTTGTGCACTGTCTTTATCTGTCTTTATTTGTTGTGCACTTTACTGTTTAATTGAGTGTTGAGGTATGTCTTGTCTTGTCTTCACCGTGGGATAGTTAGAAACGTAATTTCGATTCCTTTGTATGTCTGGTACATGTGAAGAATTGACAATAAAGCCAACTTCGATAACCATCTTCCTGTTCGCTCTTCTTCCCACTGTTTTTGCCACCTTTCTTTCAATTTCTACTTGATTGTAGTTTTCATTTCTTTTTTACTAAAAGGAACTTCGATGTCAGTATGATTCCTTTTTGTAGCTTCCTTTGCACATTTGTCAGCTAATTCATTTCCTTTGATTCCTATATGTGCAGTTACTAGGGGTGGAACGGTTCACAAAATCCACGGTTCGGTTCATATCACGGTTTTGTGGTCACGGTTTTCGGTTCGATTTACGCTGATTGTTAGGAAAATCAATTATGTCCTGTATAGTCAGGTTAAAACCGAAAGAATGACATTTGATACATCATTGTGACAGTCTGAGGTTAAAAGTAGGTAAGGTTCTGGCACTGCAAGAGAGGAGACATTGCTAGTTACAACATGCTTTTCATTTATTTGGCAAAGAAAGTTATCTTTAACAAATGCTAAGAACAAATAGTTATTCACTGTCACTAATGTAATGTAATGGGCAGCCACAGTCAGGAAACTTCAGTAGCCCTGGAGGTCCATCCATCACTAGTATGCGTTACATAGGCTGTCAGACAACTCTAACAATTCCTCGTCGGGTCTCTTCATAAAGTGCGGGAACTACCGTGTTGCTGAAGTGCTTGCGGGAGAGGATTTTATTTTATATCGTGGCTCGAGTGTTTTAATCATACATACAACAAAATCCCGCACCCTCCACCACGGCAAAAGGCTGCATACAGGCTATGAAACACCACTCCTTTCATTATGGCCGTTCTGACTGGCGGTGTGTTAGCGAATCAGCGCGGTGTGTGGGAGGGCGGAATACTGTGTGCGCTTTGGTTTTCTATGGACTCCGTTACGTCATTCCCCGTTTTCATGCTTTGCAGTACTGGCACGCTGGCTGTTATTATGTCCATTCAGGACGAATTAATTTGTGTTCGTTTGCACATTTAGTATGCAGCTGTTTTTGTCTGAAATAGTTAAGTTTCGTTTTGATCGAAAGTAAAGAGAGTTGCGTGCATAAGCCTCTCGTTTACAACTCACAACACAAGCGCCAGCCGCTTATTGCATCTCGCGCAAGCGCAGAACGTACACCCTACTGTGGATCTGGCAGCACGTCGAAGCGATGTGTTTCAATGCAACTTTTGTGCCGCACGGGTCAGACGAGAGGCAGCAGAGTGGTCGGAGAAGGCAGTTGGACGTCTGGGCGGTGTGTGGGGGGCTTAAAAGCTGCAGGGAGCAGAAGTTATCCTGTCGACTCTCTCCCTTTCCTCCTTGCGCTGCCAGTTGTCTCACTGGGTTGATGTCTTTGCAGATGAGCTGACATGTTTGTCGTGTTACTGTTAGCATAAACAACGTGTTGCACAATGCTTGCACACTGTCGCACTTTTGTCAACAACTTTCATACCACCGTCATCGTAGGTCTCTCTAAATGCAAAGTGGTCCCATACAGCAGAACCATACAGTGCTGCTGGCGCATCTTCTAGCTCTGACTCTTTTCCATTCGCCATGCGAGTCTCCACAACTGACCCAAAGATACTCTATTACTATCTGACACACCGCTTCGCTTCTTCTTCTTCTTGTTTAGTGGCGGTTGGCATCTAGCTCAGTACCGCCACCTGCTGCTCTGGAGTGTACACGCTCCGCCTCGTTAGTAAATGAGAAAAAGAAGTTGCGCGTGCCTATGAACCGAACGGTACACACGCGCCCCGAACCGCGACAAGCGTACCGAACGGGACGGATTTTTTTTGATGAACCCTTCCACCCCTAGCAGGTACCGATACAAGTATTATATTTAGTCCCATCATTTGAATTCTATATAATGTTTACTGCATCTCTATTAAAACATCTGGTCTGCCGTCTGACTTATTCTTTAAGCCCCTAACCCTGAAGAACTGGAATCAGAGCATATTAATGTTTTCAAAGGTCTCACCTCTTCAACCCATTGTTATACACTGACAATGCATCACTGATTTGTTTACAAATTTTAATGTTGAAATCTGGAACTATAAATGAAATACCAATTTTGTTAGCTGAGTTCTTTGAAGCATCTTTATACATTTGAACATAACAATAATATTTATTTTCTATATATGTCTTTATTACATGTTGGTGTAATATGAATTCCTTATCTTTGTTCTTTTTGTCAAGCAATGTGAGATCTACAATAGGATCAGGAAGTATCCATGGATGTATTATTGAGAGTGGTACCATTGGACAAATATTTATTTCATTTACTTCTAGTTCTTTTGCTTTCTGCTCAATTATCCATCCAAAACTTTTTGTTTCTCTTCTCTCCTTTTCCCAACATTGTTTCAGTATATTTTGTGTTGGATGATCTTTATGGAGCTAGAACAGTCACAATATTATTACAATGTTATTCACAAATAAATACAGAGGGATTTGTATCTGCAAAACTGGATCCGTATCTGTGCCTCAAATTTGCAACTTGTATATCATCATTTGTTCATCAACTTAGTATTTTTCAGTGGAAATATATTTGTGTATTTCCACCTATTTGTGTGGATAATTTTGAGACTCTTCTACCGTGCTGTTTTCACACAAAATCCACAAATGCAGGGGCGCAGGTGACTCGTAAAATGTCATTTGACTCGTGTCTCGTAAAAACAAAATTCACAAATAAATGCAGAGTGATTTATATCTGAAAATCTGGATCCGTGTCTCAGCCAAAAGGATTTGTATCTGTAAATCTGAATCTGTATCTGTGCCATCTAACTTGTATATCGTAATTTGCATATCAATTTAGAATTTTTCAGAGGAAATATATTTGTGCATCTCCATCTTTTGCTGTGGATCGTTTTGGGACTGTTTTTCCGCGCCGTTTTGTGTCACACAATTCACAACTCGTGTGTCTTCCAGTAGATGGCGCTAATGCAACATTGATAGATGCTGTTATACTAAACAGAAGAAGAAGACCAAACCAAGTGCTGCCACTGGTTGCCTGCTTGATGAAGGGGTAGCAGCAGCATGGCTAGCTAACTAGCTGCTTCTATGCTGCTATATTCACACTTTGTTAATTATGAAAAGTCACTCAGAGCCATAACTGCGGTCAAGCCAGCCGTGGTTCGCGTTAGCTTGCTCAAATCAACCTCATGTTGTTTTCTAGTGCGCGAATCTACTAACATTTACGGTAATCGTAGTGAAACCGCTGTGAAGAGCTGCTGGTAGTGACTGTGGGTCAGACTGCAGTCTCACAGTCAGACCCATGAAACATACAAGACTTTTACAGTCATTATTCCCGGTAATAAACTGAAGGTATCACAAAGGTATGCGTCCAGATTTCAAGGTAGAGGATGACGTGAGAAAAAAAAAAAAGTTTCCATAAGTAGTTCAAGATTCATATACTGCTGGACTTAGTACTTCCTAGACTACCTGCATGCATACTATGAAGTATATTTACTGTGTACTGGTCGAGTAATCCTGTGTCAAAATCCTTAACAGAGAAAAGAATAATGATATTTCACCCAACTTTGATGTGGAATAAAAAGTGTATTTTCCATAAGTAGTTCAAGATTCATACACTACTGAACTTAGAACGCCCTAGACTATGTGCTTGAATAATATGAAGTACTTTTACTGTCATTCCCCTGCTTTACCTGCTTTCTCCCATCCCTGAGACCTGTAACACCGGCATGTCATTACGGCAAGTCATTAAAAATTTACAATGCACTTCTATCATGTTGTGAAATAAAAGCTAGTGATTTCATAGTGATAGATTTATAAGATTATTTAAAAGTATATGTTATTATTAATGTATTATGAATGTATAATCATTACAAAACCTCCTTCTCAGCTCCATGTGGGTGAGTTGGTGTATGTCTTTTTTGTCTTTACTCACACAGTAAATGCATGTATGTATTCAAGATTTAATTTCTTTTAAGTCAAAAATATCACACCAAATAAAAACTGAAGAAAGAAACAAGCGATAAAAATCCAATATAAATAAGGCATTGTGCAAGCATACTATCTCTCAGCCTCAGAGTGCCATCTCTCACTTATCTATTGTCAGCCGCTTTGCGGTGTATTCTTTTGGAGAAAACATTTAGCAGCAGAAGCGGTGCAAGCTATCATTTCTGTTTGAGTACATCAGCCAGCTTCTTTTGATTTTTTCAGCATTGACTAAGACTCTGTTACAAAAGTCATGTTGACACTCTCCCATCTTTGTTTTTGGGAAATGTGCAACTGCTTTTTTATTTAAAATGGTCCTCTGTGAACTATCTCTCATCTCACTTTGTCAGTTAGAAGAGATGTCCAGTCAGCAGGTCTATTGGTGCAGCCTTTAGTCCTGATGCTGTGTCACTCTGCTGTGCTGAGGTAGAGGGACAGGAGCACCTGATGCTGTGTCACTGGGCTGGTGGTAAAATACTTTAAAAGTGCATCTGAAGAGAGAAGAGAAGTATATGTGACCACTGGATGTTACATTTTAATTAAAACAAAAACATGCTTGATGTGTGCTATACATAAGACTAATATAGACTAATAATGAAAATGTGATGAGATTCATTAAACTTTATTGTCATTGCAATACAATTCAGTCTAACCAGAGTGCAAGTTCAGTATATATATTTTGCCTATGAATGATATGGGAAAGTTAAGGTGTGGAGTACTAACAGTAATACACTTTAACTGCACTTTAACACTGATGTAAACTTTAACAAACAAACAAACAAACTGTGACACAATAAACCAAAGGCTTACAACGACCCTGCTACAAAGGGAATGGAAAACTACCGGTACTAGCATTTTAACTGACATTCAAGCAGGAAAGACACCTGTAAAATAACACCTGATGAATTTGAGGTGGAGTAACATTAACACACGTTGATTCAGCTAATTACTGATTATTAAACAATGCTGCTATCGTCCGAAGTAAGCTAGCAAGCTAACCCTCTGCTCCAACAAAGATGTTGTTAATGATCATTAAACTGTTAATTTCCTTTCGCTTCATCACATTGACGTTACTGTACCTGTATCTCCTTCACGTCTTTCTCTTCTGTCCGTCTTTTCCTTCACTGGGCGCCGGATGGTTTCAGTCTTTTGGACCTTGTAATTCCGCTACAGTATCAGTAAATCTCTCTCTTGGTCTTGGGGTCTCAGTGCGGTCAGGTTCAGGCAGCTCGCCTCTCGACCCGCCCCCCTCACAGAGGACAGGTACAGTGCAGCGAGCCAGGAACCCAGAAAACCCTCCGTTATTTAATAGTCTTTGCTATACGATGTTATGTTGCTGTGGGCTTATACAATATTTCAAAATAATAGTAGTAATGGCACTGGTAAAAAAAAATATATATGATATATATTTTTTTTATTATTATTTTTTCGTCCACCGTTTTAGGCGCCCCCCGCGGATGACGGCGCCCCTAGCATTTGCCTACTGCCTATGCCCAGGGCCGGCTCTGATCGAGTCCTGGAACTCAAGAAGGACTGACAAACTTTCTTCTCTCTCCCCATTCTTTCAGTCACTACCTTCTTGCAAATACTTTCAATATGCAAAACTTCTTTTTCAGCTCCCAGGACAACACTATTGGACTAAGATTAATCTGCTCATCTTCCTTCCTGATCTTAATTATTATTTTAAATTCATCCCTTTCCACCTTCCTGCGAACCATCCGGTTATCCTCCTCTGAACCATTTCCCTCTAAACTTCTTTTATTATTCTGGCTGGCAGATGCTCTTGTATCCATACCTTGCTTTGTATTTGTTTTATCTCCTTTAAATCAAAATGGGTTTAATGGGGTTAACCAAATTACCACATAAACACCACTCATAAGCACCAACTTTTTTACCTAACTGCATTCATTTTATGACTGTAATTACTTTGATTCTACATACAAAAACATGTGCTGAACGTATTGAATATGATGTATTTTAACGTGTCAGATATGGACACTTGTTGAAGGCAGCATATCACCTGTCCTTCCTTAGTGGTCAGTATGATTTAAGTGTTTCATTTATTTTCACTCTACAGTGCTTAACAGTCGTACTAACATACAGTATGTGTGCTTACATGTCAGGCCTGGAGGTTTGGTTTCAGAGGAGCAAACAATGAAGTGAGGGACTAAACCAATGTGAATATTATATAATGCTTTTTATGTTTATACATAAAAGTGCACTTATATTCATGACATGAATTTAGTAGCTACAAAAAATCAAACTCCAACGGATAATAACAGGATTGATAAAGTGAAGCAGACATGTGGAACTGGTTTCCTTGTTTCATGTTGACAGTCAATGTGGCATCCCTTAGCAAAAAGTAGTTTATTCAAGTGTACTACACAAGTATACTTATTTTATACTTAAACTGAGGCAGTATACTTGAAGTGTACTTTTTATATACTATATTTTATATACTTAAGAAAAGTATAGTGAGGTATACTTGGTTTATGCTGAAAAGTATAAAGAATAGTCTAAGACTAAGTACATTAATACTTAGACTTATACTTTAATACTAAAGCTTATACTTGTACTTTAGTATACTGTAACGCCCCTTGCGGACTGTGGTGCAAAGACTCATGGGTATTCTGTTGTTGTTGGTGTAATTATGGTTTGTGAATGTGGTTGTGAATAAGATGATGTGTAAGACGGTTGCGGGTTAATTCATATCCTTGTTATGTGGTTAAATTGTGTCGAGTTAACAAAGATGATAAAAATGTTGGCACCGTGAGTGAAGGGGTGTTTTCCAGGAGAGACTTCCCGTCTGTTAAAATGCATGTTAATAAATGGCAAATCTATGGCTAGAGCTTGCAAAATTATGAGTACTGATACTTACAATATCTTGATTTAAGTGCAGAATAAGGTTGAGTCATTGACTTGTGCTTACATTTGATTTAGCAGAATAAAAATGTTTTTCACTACACACATTTGCTTTGAGGTATTACCCCTGTTATAAACGTACATGTTAATAAACTAAAATGTGTACTAGAAGTATATACTTAGTACACTAGTAGTATACAGATGAGTGTACTTGTTGTATACTTGAAAGTGTACATCTGTAAACTTAAAATGACCTCATAAAGTATACTTAAAGTATACTTTTATAAACTTAAAATGTTCCAATTTAGTCCGAAGAAGTGTTAAATTAGTATACTTTCTAGTATGCTACAAATACATGGTCCATAGTATACTTACTATACTTATACTTAAGCATACACAAGCATACTTAATAAAATTAACTTCAAGTATACTACTTTTTGCTAAGGGATGTCAGAGCTGTTTGACAGCTCTCTGAAAAGAGATTAAATTAAATCATAATCTAGTAACAACACATCATCAACAAAGTCTGTAATAATATGACAATTCCATTAGTTTATTTTATTTGAATATACAGTCAACAGTACGAGCAGCACATCTTTACACTAAAATAACTACAAAATAAAAATAATTTTCTCACATAGCTAAATTAAACTGATTAGCAAATATTTCCAATATAATGTGTCAGCATGTTGATGTTCCGTGTTTTCTGAATGGGATGATCTATAGGTTTGTTTGTACACAACTAAATGCATATTAAAAACAGACTAGAACAATAAATGGATCAGCAGTGGTTTTAGTTGCTATTGTGATTGTGTTTTTGTTCTTTTCAAATAGGATAGGATAGTAGGATTTGTCATTTTCCAATACACTCTGTCTGGCATTTGACCACGACCCCTCAATGCTCCTTGAATATGTGCAAGAAAAATACTTTATTCAGTCCTCAGTTTGCTGAAATAGAAGCAGCTTCCTGTGTGTATTTCTTGGACACCTGCTGAAAGTCATCCAGGCTTACATAAATTCATAGTGTGAAAATTACCTTCCATGATCACAATCATACATCATCTAGACAAGCTTTGGTCCTGTAGGTTGACACTGCTGTTTGTTTTTGTCATCTGACAATTACTTTGGTCCTGCCACTGGCTGACAAACTATAGTCCATTAAAATACTTTTCCCGGCCCTCACTGTTATGAATAGTTGGGCCACAGCGCACTGAAATGGAGTGTACACACATCAATAACACTGTCACAATTGTGCAAGCTGGGTAACAAAGAACCCAAGAATTGGACTCAAATGCAAGCACCAGAGACAGAACTGAGGAATTCAACAATTTAATGCAAAAACATAAAATTAAATAAAAGGTACAAAAAGGCTTACAAGATGGTGAGGCAGGCCAACGTCAAAACATGAGAAACAGTCAAAACAGTCAAACTAATCAAAAGATCCAAAAATACTCAAAGAACAAACCACTAAAGCTTGACGCAAGGTACACAGACAAAATGGCACTGATAGTGGGGAGCACAAACTAAAGACACAGGAAGGAAGGCTGATGAGGGACTGGTGAAACTAATCAGGGCGGGGAAGGCAATCATACAGGCAGGAAACAGCAGGAAGTGCAGTAACTGAAATAAAAGCTGAGGTACGTATTTAAAAATAAAATGAGAACTAATGAAAAAGGGAAAACATAACCCAGGAAGCAGGGTGAGATATTGAAGATGCATGTAACCCCTTTTGGAAATTTTCATTGGAATTTTTTATGCAGAATATTCTTTCGTGACTACAGCTGCAATCCTCAGAGCCAGAAACCTCAAAACCAACTTTAAAGCCCACAGAGAGGTGTTTTATTTAATCAAAAATTTACAATGGATTATTACTTTAATGGGTAATAATCAACAGTTTTTAGATTTTTAGAATGAAGCGGGTAGGAAATCAATTTATTTTCTCCCCCAAAAAAGAACATCACAAGGACAATCAGAGAAACAGAGCTTGCTGTGTACCTCTGTGCGCACTACCACATATCAATATTGAAGTTACGGCTCACAGCAACAACTGTCTGCATCATGCCCAGAATGCAACACTCCTAAAGTGAGAGAAACTAGGAACCTGTAGAAGCTGTGACAAACCAATGGTGGGATGCAAAACTCAACAATACAAGAGTGAAATCGGAGAAAACAGTTAAGTCGGATTTATAGGAATGCAGGAACAGTGGCAGTTGAGGTGTGGTACTGCTCCTAAAACTCATCTAGACACCATTCTCTAGCAAGGACCACAACATCATCAAGATGTGGTTAACAATTTCTTTATTAAAATGACTGTGTGCAAAGCATGACGCTCATTTGTAGTTCTGTTTGCTGTCTGGCGTCGTGGGGAAGCTTCAGATGCCAATCCATCACAGCACCTGGGAACAACAGACCCCAAAACCCCATCAACAGTCCATGGTTTTATATTGGGTATCTGGGTATGTCGTTGCTGGAGGCTAAGGTGGTGGCTCAGATCATGAAGGATGTCTGGATAATGTGAAATTGCAAGTAGTTTGCAAGGGTCTCAAAATGAAGCAAAAAGACGGGAGTAAGCTGTCCTGATTGATTAGTTTGGAGTAGGATGCCATGGAGTCATCTGAGAAGACAAGTTGGAAATGAAGGCACGCTGGCATGGGGTGAAGTTAAGGATTGACAATGATACTCTGAGCATCCTAGGAGAGCAAGGCTTCTGAGGTTTGAGCAACATAAGGAATGCTGCAGAATACTGCAAGTCTGCAGTACAAGGCGGGTGACAAGGATTTTGAGAATGGCTGGAGCACAGGCCCAGGCCTTCAGTACTAAATTTATGACCATCACGGAATGGACATATGTGACCAAATACCATTATATTGTACTAGTTGTGAAAGTTGCAGAGAAAATGATCGTGGATCGTGGCTTCATCTCCCTACGAGGAAGAAAAGTTGGTGTCTGGTGCAGCACGGGGCGAAGAGTAGGTAAGAGATCAGGTTGATTCGGTTGAGCTATTGGGAGTTAAGCCTGAAACAGATTTGTTTCAGTAATACGAAAAAAACTCAACGGATGCAGAAGTGCTACCTGAGGCTCCCTGAGGTTGGAAAAAAACTGGAGCCAGAGTGACCAGACCAAAATCTGGTGGCAGGGATGGAGGGAGAAATGATGAGGAAATTGTCGAAGAGACAGGCAAGGAATGGAATATCGTAGTTGTTAGAGAAGAACCAGCAGAGGGATTCTAGCAGGGTGTCAAAAAGTTTAGGACTGCTTTAAGACTCGAACACAGAGCCAGCCCTGGGCATAGGCAGTAGGTGAAGTTCGGTGTGTCCAGCGGTAAGATAGCAGTGTTTCGCAATGTCATCGCTCAGAGCTAGACACGCAAATTACTCTGTTGTTGGTTGTAAAAATCAACATAGTGCCTATATTCTCTCCCAGCTACAGAAGAACAGAGAAGACAGTGGTTGCAGAGCCGGCCCTGGGCATAGGCAGTATAGGCAAATGCTAGGGGCGCCGTCATCCGCGGGGGGCGCCTAAAACTGTGGGAGAAAAAATAATAGTAGTAAAAAAATTCAATACATATGTATATATATATATTTTTACCAGTGCCATTACTACTATTATTTCGAAATATTATAGCCCACAGCAACATAACATCGTATAGCAAAGACTATTAAATAACGGAGGGTTTTCTGGGTTCCTGGCTCGTTGCACTGTACCTGTCCTCTGTGAGGGGGGCGGGTCGAGAGGCCAGCTGCCTGAACCTGACCGCACTGAGACCCCAAGACCAAGAGAGAGATTTACTGATACTGTAGCGGAATTACAAGGTCCAAAAGACTGAAACCATCCGGCGCCCAGTGAAGGAAAAGACGGACAGAAAAGAAAGACGTGAAGGAGATACAGGTACAGTAATGTCAATGTGATGAAGCGAAAGGAAATTAATAGTTTAATGATCGTTAACAACATCTTTGTTGGAGCAGAGGGTTAGCTTGCTAGCTTACTTCGGACAATAGCAGCATTGTTTATTAATCAGTAATTAGCTGAGTCGATGTGTCTTAATGTTACTCCACCTTAAATTCATCAGGTGTTATTTTACAGGTGTCTTTCCTGCTTGAATGTCAGTTAAAATGCTAGTACCGGTAGTTTTCCATTCCCTTTGTAACAGGGTCGTTGTAAGCCTTTGGTTTATTGTGTCACAGTTTGTTTATTTGTTTGTTTGTTAAAGTTTACATCAGTGTTAAAGTGCAGTTAAAGTGTATTACTGTTAGTACTCCACACCTTAACTTTCCCATATCATTCATAGGCGAAATATATATACTGAACTTGCATTCTGGTTAGACTAAATTGTATTGCAATGACAATAAAGTTTAATGAATCTCATCACATTTTCATTATTAGTCTATATTAGTCTTATGTATAGCACACATCAAGCATGTTTTTGTTTTAATTAAAATGTAACATCCAGTGGTCACATATACTTCTCTTCTCTCTTCAGATGCACTTTTAAAGTATTTTACCACCAGCCCAGTGACACAGCATCAGGTGCTCCTGTCCCTCTACCTCAGCACAGCAGAGTGACACAGCATCAGGACTAAAGGCTGCACCAATAGACCTGCTGACTGGCCATCTCTTCTAACTGACAAAGTGATATGAGAGATAGTTCACAGAGGACCATTTCAAATAAAAAAGCAGTTGTACATTTCCCAAAAACAAAGATGGGAGAGTGTCAGCATGACTTTTGTAACAGAGTCTTAGTCAATGCTGAAAAAATCAAAAGAAGCTGGCTGATGTACTCAAACAGAAATGATAGCTTGCACCGCTTCTGCTGCTAAATGTTTTCTCCAAAAGAATACACCGCAAAGCGGCTGACAATAGATAAGTGAGAGATGGCACTCTGAGGCTGAGAGATAGTATGCTTGCACAATGCCTTATTTATATTGGATTTTTATCACTTGTTTCTTTCTTCAGTTTTTATTTGGTGTGATATTTTTGACTTAAAAGAAATAAAATCTTGAATACATACATGCATTTACTGTGTGAGTCTATTAAAATTGATTGTGAAATTGACTGCGCTGCAAGAGGGCACCAAATTACTCAGGGCCGGCACTGCCCGAACATGAGCCCAACCGCATGTAATACACACCTGCCAGTGGACGCAAAAGAGCAGCCAGAAGTTAGAGTTGACTGAGGTCCACTTTAAAGGTCCATGACTCTTTCCAGGAGTTTGATAAGGGTGATGGAATGGTTGAAAATGGTTTGATGAAGGTAAAGTGTTCACATAATCAAGCCATCAATGCTGAGGATGGTACTGCCATGTTGTGCTGGCATCACCATCAGCCTGAAGAGAGCTGATGTTGTGGGAGAGGTGGGTGTGACAGGCTGTTATGAGAGAATTGTTTTTCTTTTTTGTTCGTTCTTTGAAATTAGTATAATTTTAGCAGTTTTTGGCTACAGTACAGACTGTACTACAGTACAGACTGTACTGTAGCCAAAAACTGGTAAAATGAGAAGTGGGCTAACATCCATCACATCCGTGCTCTCATCCAACGCCAAGGAGAAGTACTTGCAGTGATGCATGATTTGATTTAGCTTTCCTTCAACATTATTTTGAATATCAAAAATCCTTCGCATCATGGTAGGAAGGGACAAAGAGACTGTCTCAAAGTTTTTAGCCATATTGTCATCTCCGAAAGCTTTAGCCATCTCTACTGCACATCGCTTCACTAGCCCAATTTACACAATGTCGCCGCAATATCTCCGCAGTGTTGAAGTTACGTTTTTCGCGCTAAATTACTTTAATTACTTTACTAATTAATTAACTAAATAATCGCCATCAGTAAACTGGACACTATCTGACTCACGCGCGGGGACAGAGGCTGTTTTCTGGGGGAAAATTTACTGAAGCCTCGGTCTGGAGTGCTGAACGTCGCGGTGACTTATTTTCATCACAAACACTCTGTGAGTTAAAGTTTTTTTCCAGTGACAGACACTGCTTTTCAGGCAGAAATGTGATGAATAGTTGGTAGGACGGGCGGGAGGACAGACGCTTCTCCACTTATATCTGCAGTAGTTTTTTTTCTTCATATAAGTTGCCAAAGACAGTTACAGTTACTACGTTACTGTTGTATGGTCATGTAACGTTGCTTTGTGGGAAATTTCTCTTTATTAAGTTGAGTCAGTTAACAGTACGACCGACACGTCCCCACTTCGCGCCGGCTTATCCGTTCACACTGGTTCAATTCACCAACAATACGGCCCTGATACTACCTCCAGCAGGGGCGTCACCAGACACTTTTTACCGGGGCACGTGCCCCGGTAAACATGCGCTGTGCCCTCCTGTAAAATTCAGTAGTTGACAGCTCCTGTGACAGGTGACAGCCCTGGAGCCCCCCGCAGTAGACACTAGATGGGGGGGGTGCTGTGCCCCTGTAAAGCTGCAGGCCTAGCAACGCTCCTGACCTCCAGAGGTGGATCAGCGCCAGACAGAAATTTCACCCCTCTCTGCATCTGAAACTTTCACACAGAGGAGGAGGCAGAGAATTGGCGCAGGACCCCCGCATGCAAACAGCAGTGTGAATGGGGCTCCTGCGGCAATTCTCCACCTTCTCCTCGGCGGAGAACTGGCGAACCACCGCTCCAGAGATAATACCGCGACGCTGTGTAAAAAGGGCTCCTGTGTGGTCGTATCTTTGGTTAAAAAGCTCTGCTGTTGGTGGTTTTTCTCTCTGAGGTCCGTGATAATGGTTGCTCGGGCTGCACCGGTGTACTTGTCGTTTTTGTCTTTGTGCGTGGTGTTGTAGTGCCGACTCAAGTTGAAATCCTTCATGGCTGATTTGGTTTCCAGGCACACTAAGCACATAGGCTTGCCTTTGAATTCGGTAAAAAGATAGTCTGTCTCCCATCTTGCCGGGAAGACGTGATTTTCTTGGTCCAGTTATCTATTTTGTCTGCTCATGTTCCTCTTCGTCCAGTGTCGTCTCGGATGAGGTTTGGTCGGGCAAGACCAGATGTGACCTCAGTTGCTTGGCAACAAGCCTGTTGCATTTTGAGGGAGTGCCCTCAAACTGTGGACAGTATCATTACAATTGGGATCTAGTGTTCAAATGAATTCACAATGTGAAACCAATCATTTATTGATATTTGGAAATTGTCTCGCAGGCCGCATTGAGCAAGGATGCCGCCAGTTGCCCATCCCTGGTCTGAAATATTTTATGAAGGCTGATTGTCGGGGGACCTGCGGTGACAGCAAAGGACTGTACGTGAATTTATAGTTGCCTTGAATGTTAAGAAGATGAACCGGGTATTGATATGGACCGTGGAACAGACTTTGTTAAGACTCACTGAAGTCACTTACTTAATAGACAGCTTTTGAATTCCTGAAAGTGGAGTCTCGGGCAAAGAGGGGGCAGAGAAGTTTTTGGCTTTTCTTGCAGGGCCTGCCATCAGAGCTGATGGAAACTTTGGAGATTTTCTTCCAAAGACATCCTCATCCAATTGGGATAATATGTCCATCCTCCAGATTGGGTGACTCGATAAATGATGTTACTTGTAGGATGAAGTAATGGCTGGAAAGCTTTTCTGAGTGTGCTGTGCTCAAAGCAATATTTAATGATTTTGGTTCTGGCAAAAAAGACAAAAGCAAAAGGAGATCAGAGGGTTAGGTGGGTACTGTTTGGAATGCTGCAAAAAAGGCGCAGTTGCAATCTGGTCCAGCTCTTGTAACTATGTAACTTGAGCCTAGAGCAGGTTTCGTTTTATGTGATGATTTTACAGGGGGGTTCCTGCAGTTTGTTTCTGCATGCCGACATCAAATACATGACCTGTACACCATCTTCATCGCATACATGAAATGTAATGTTACTGTAATTTCTAAGGGAAGTGTCTCTGTTAACAATGTGTTAACACTTTTCCTCTTTACACATTTACTTTGATCCATGCAAAAAGAACTGTTCCACAAGGTTCTGAGCAATGCAGACTTTCAACACATGTTTTCACAACAACCATCAACACCACCAGGCTAAAATGATTTCATTAAATCAGTCAGACTATTTCTATAATCATTAAGTGTTTTTATTACAATGTGTTATTATACTGGTAAATAGTCTACTCATACTATCAAACAACAGACATGACAACCAATCATATTCATCAACCACTGTGTGGGCAAGCTGAGTTTCACATTTTATGCGGACAGAAGCAAACTTTAGAACACAGAGTTGAGGTTGACCTGACAATGCTGTCTTTAGGACAGTAAATCTATATCTGAAATCTTGAAGAAGCCAGCCTTGGGCCTGGAAAAACTGGGATGCTTTGTTTAACCAGTCTGCAGTTCCCAATGCAGACATTAATTTATTTCCAACTCTGGGAAAGTGGGAAAAACAGTAAAGTCATCAGAGACTACTGAAACTCTGAACTATCTCTTTAACCAACTCACTCATGTTCAGGCTATTCTATATCATAACTGATATAATACTAATGCAGTATTTTTTTCCACTTCGATTCACTGACCCTCCCTCGAAAATGCCTGGTGTCCCCCTGGGGAGGCCTGCCTCCTACTTTAATGGTCCCATATTATGAAAAACACGTTTTCTCTGGTCTCTACATACATAAGCTGGTCCTCCCAGAGCCTGCCAACACCAAGAATGAGGAAAACAAGTGATTGATGCATGGTCTCTGCAGCCCACCCACTGGTAAAACGGCGCTCCTACAGGCTGTTCAGATTCAGCTCCTTTCGTTACGTAACGAAAGGAGTCATTTTCATAGACCGACCTCCTCTGTGCTGTGATAGGAGATATCCAAGAGAGGGGCGTCCATCCCTGAGGTGAAGTTCGGTGTGTCCAGCGGTAAGATAGCAGTGTTTCGCAATGTCGTCGCTCAGAGCTAGACACGCAAATTGCTCTGTTGTTGGTTGTAAGAATCTACATAAGTGCCTATATTCTGTCCCAGCTACAGAAGATGAGGAGAGACAGTGGTTGCGCTTCATTTTTTAATGACAATGTGCCGGCTATGGTTTGTGTAAGTTTGTGTGTGTGTGCTAACCACTTCACATCGGACTGCTTCAGTAACGAGGGTCAGTACAAAGCTGGCTTTGCCTTGACACTGACCCTCGTAAAAGGCTCAGTCCCAACCATACCGGACCCAGCAACTGCACCCGAGCCACAGGTAAGTGTCACCGTGGTTTGACAGTATTTACAGTTGCCTACGAGTATGGTGAAGTCAGCTAGAAATTGGCTAACTAGTTAGCTCCGCTTCGGTCCGCCATACAATGGCATTTGAATTGAGTTTAATGTTAATAATGGTACCATGGAGCTTGGTTGTCACAGTAAAAACTCTGGAAACATGTGCAAACTGGAGACAGAGATGATGCGAACAGTTTCCAAGAGTTTGGAGACTGTGTTGGAGACAAACACACACTTTCGCTAGCTGTTAGCCATTAGCTACATAGTAGTAACTAACAACACCTACGAACAAACTAACATTCAGACACAATAACAATTCTGAAACACCCTGCTGCAGCCACAGAGTCTGTATCTCTTCAGGAGCCTATCCTTCTGGGTCCGATTCTGGGTCAAATTGGTATGGTTGAACGAAAGCATCTCCGCGAGCCATAGCGACACATATATATACATCCACCATAACATTAACGCATGCTACCGCTAGCGTAAGAGGCATTGTCTCTCTGAGAGGGGCGTGTAGCAGGCAAGGCAGGCGTTGACAGATGGATTAGCATTTAAAGGTGCAGGCACGGAAACAGCCTGCTCTCAGTAGAGCTCAGTAGAGCTCACTTGAGCGACTTTTAGACAGCTGAAATTCAGGACCACGGATGGGTTTGGGGAAATGCATATCGAATACAGTGTTGTTGGACCTCTGACAGCTGTGTGAAATTGATGAAAAACAGTATAATAAGGGACCTTGGAAGAGGATCTGGATTTTTCAGCACATTTTATATCACTAGTGTTGCACAAATAGACAGCAGCAATGTAAATGTGCTAACTGCTAAGTATTTCTGGACACATAATGGAGGTGATGTGATGTGATCTGATTGTAGAGAGTTTGGATAATCTTCTGATGATGATAATGATGATTATACGTTTGCTCATTATGTGAGAAACCCTTCTTGACCAACTGTACTTCCCTGAAGGAGAACAGATAAATATGACATCTATTTGTGTTGTCCAAGCTAAGATTAAAATAGTGCCAAGCATACACATTCATATTTTACACTCATACACAAAGACTAAGGCAATAAATAATACTACTCAGTTATGAGAGTGCTTTCTTAATACTTTTCTGTCTCTATAAAGCAGTTTGACAAATGTGATATCTTCAATGAGCTATACAGATACCTGAGGGAACCATGGAATACCATCAAAAGAGTTTGAATAGCTGAAAACCAAAACACAATGTGCAACATGAGTCTTCATGTGTACAGAGACAAACTTGTCTGTCTAGTGACAATCCAGTGTTGGTGCATCTAGTGTTGACAACAAAAGGCACAATCACAAATATGCATATGTTAATGGGTGATCTTTGTAAAGCAGCTGAATCAAATGATTTCTCAGTTTCCTGACAGGCAAACTACATCTCTCACTTTACAAATCCTGGCTCCTCTGATACATGAGTTTGTACAGTTATTCACATTTGGATCTAGGTGAACGAACAATATTCCCAGTATACTGTACCTTTAGATAATGATTATACTGTACCCTTTTATTTAGTCTGCTCTGTGCAACAGGAGAACAGGCCTCTCTCTACATGGTACACTTAGCTACAGACCTAAGACCCAGTGCACAAAAAGTCTGTTTGGAGCCGTTTATTTGAACTCTGTTGTGTATCCTCCTTCAGTGTGAATCACTGAAACTAAAGGCATGTACACACAAACAGTGGTATATTTGTCCGTGAGGTGAGTCAGGGAAAATTTTTGTTTTCCTCAAGTGTCTCCTATACAATAGGCATATACCATAAGCATGTTTAAGGAGTCATAGTCACTCCTTGTGTTCATCCATCTTTTATTTAGAGTCACTGCACAAAGGTATCACTTCATGGCTTGTGTGGGCAGGAGTGATTATAGCAACTCTTGACTCTTTCAATGTTGCAACTGAGGATGTTTTTAAGATGGACTAGCTCAACTTTAACATTTAATGACCCATCAAAAAACTTGTCAAACCTGCCCTCACGGGCCACCATTTAGCTCAGTTGGTAGAGCGCTGCAGCAGCCCTGGGTTTGAGTCCCGGCCTGGGGCCCTTTGCTGCGTGTCACTCTCATCCTGTTTCCTGTCATCTCTTGAGCTATACTATCAATAAAGCCATATAAAGGCCACAAAGATGCTTAAAAAAAACCTGCCCTCAAAGGAGAGGTGATTAAAAACAAGAAATGGCTAAATGTAATGTAACGACGTAAGACTTGTGTTGATTTCTCTTCCCTCCACAATCATATTCTGAACTAGTTTTTCTCCAGACATTTATTATTGTCCCAGAGTGACAGAATCACATCTGGTGCTGTGAGATTATGGTGTTACAAATACTAACTACACAGAGATGTTGGGACATCCTAGGCCCTATTCCTCAACTTTCCAGGGTCACAAGGATCCACTTCATTCTCACCCAGCTAACATAATCTTTGATAAAGTTATCTT
This sequence comes from Diplodus puntazzo, assembly GCA_963678695.2. Classification (NCBI taxonomy): domain Eukaryota; kingdom Metazoa; phylum Chordata; class Actinopteri; order Spariformes; family Sparidae; genus Diplodus; species Diplodus puntazzo. Next base: position 29,313,111 of record OZ023169.1, read on the forward strand.
TTAACCCAGTGTTCTCTTATTAGCTCCACAGAGGTGTGACTGTTTGGTGGTTGGTCCTGTCAGCAGGATAACACAAAAACTACAATACAGATTTCCATGTAACGTGGATAGAGGGCTGGTCTCAGCCTGGACCCCATTTTATTTTGGTGTGGATCCTGATAAAGAGATGAAACCAGGATTTATTTTCACTTTCTTTCACATTGTGAGACAGGTTGTTTTTTTAAAAATGTGTTTAAATTCTAAGCATGGATCTTGATGATAAAATCAGGTGTATTTAGGTGGTTGATATAGATGAGTACAATTTGATGCAGATCCCAGATCTGTTGATGTTAAATCATGGTTAAGCAATTACAGGTGGCTTAAAATGTAGAGCAATACAGCTTTGATATTGGATTATGATATGATCGTCTAAGTCCTGATCATGAAAAGCTGACAGCTGATTTAAAGCCTGAAACACACTGGAGTTATGGAGTAAAACTCGGCTAAAACTATATTAATTGTTTCTTTGCACCAATTATATTTTGTTGTATGTTTTATGATGTGTGTAATTTGTTAGCTCTCAAAATAATACAAGCAAAACAGGACTTTAATCTAGTCTTTTCTAATTTAATCTTTTTCTGATTAAAAAAAATATACAATTCAATCTATCTGAATCTAATCCAATCCGTAGAAACATCTCTGAGCAGCTTTATGACAAATTCTTACATGAGGAAACTCTTTGCTTGGAAATGTTCGCACTTCGTAAGATAAGACACTTTGTGAATACAGTCCCAAATCCCTGTTTTAAGATAACAAAGTCATGAGCCAAGTGAGCATAAATAAAGGTTGATGACACGAGCTGTGCTGTGTGATCAGCTATGTTGTCATTAAAATGTGTGATCACACCCCCGCCCAGACTCAAGTAATCGTTTTCAATCCAGTTGTTGCTTCATGGCCAAACACAAGGATCTACAAGTATTGGGGAGAACATCCCAGAGTTCAAATAAACTGTAAAATGTGACATCCCAACTGGTCAGACCAGAGAACAGAAAGGCACTGGTGTCACATGTTCAGGTGGCAGCCTGATGTTTGGTCTGACAATAAATGTATTCAGGTTTCTGTCTCTGGAGTGGCTGATGATTGTTTTCCATTAACCATTAGAAGCTACTCTAAGCCTCAGTTTGCTGTATAATCAATGTTCCACATTAACACATACTACACTTACTTGTACTGCCAGTACACGTTACATCATGGTACATAATAAACCTAAATAAATAGCATGTTGTACTCGGGATCCTATCAGAGGGTGTGAGCACTCTCTGTCTGATTTGGTGATGAAGAAAGTGTGTATGTTTTAGCGGAAAAATATGACTTTGCACTGCTTTTATGAGGTATTCTGGCTTTGGTGATTGACACCAACCATTTGGTTACATACTGGGTAGCACTGTTCCAATACAAACATCAACACTACTTTGAAGCTAAATGTTTTTGGCGTTTTAGTCTTTTGGTACAAAAATAATACAGCTTGAGCTGAGCTAAATGAGGGCTATAACCAGCTATCAATGCTAACAGTTCGAGTTTAGATCAACATACACTGAAGAACACAGTACAAGCACAGAGATGACATAACACTGGTTTCCTTAATTCACACACATCAGTTGATAAGACGTAAATTGAACTGTAACATTGTGTTCAGTGTGTATTTACTGACAGCATGTTTCAGAGGTATGCAGTTATCTGTCTGTAGGAGTGTTTTAAACTCCTGGAATAACCTCCAGGCTTTCAGCTGCAGAGGCATGCATGATTTCTACATTTCTGTATGTATTCCATGACTGAGAGTGCAGAACACCTCTACAATTAGAAGAAATCCAAATTGCATAATAAGGAACTGGATTTCTGAAACACATCCCTGGATTTCTACAGCGCATACAAATGTCTTTAGGACTTATTCACTCAAAATCCTAACCTTCAGAGAACTGGCTCCCTTGTGTTTGAGTTTAGATTGTAGAGAGTAAAGCAATAAATATCCCAAGACATCAGCACTTTTATGTCTGTGTTGCCACAGACATTTTGGTTACAGTGTGTGTGTGTGTGTGTGTGTCTTTGAGACAGGGTGATCTGTGCACTGATTGTTACAAGCATCATGTGTTACTGGTTGCTTAGTTTTTTGTTTGTCTTTTTGATTGTTTGCTTTGTGTATCAATTAGATAGCATATTTGGCCTGAAGCAAAAATTCCCAAACATTCATAGAATCCAGATTGCAATTTTAACATGGTCTTAGTCCTCAATTAGCTGGCCCTGGGTCTGCCAAAGGCATAGTGTGCAACACCTCATCCAGAAGCTGCAGAGCACGGTGCAGGTGAACCTCCACCCAGCAGGGCGTGTGTTTGATGCTCTGCCGAGGGTAGTCAGGGCCCCACCCCTTCACAAAGCTGAGCCGAAGGATACACAGTCTCCTCAGGTCGTCCACACCGATCCCTGCTGCTGCAGACAGACCTGTCAGTGAACAAGAGAGTAACATAGTAACATGAGAAATGACAGTTGATGGCGCCCACTATTAGAGCACAGACAAAGTCATCAGTCAGTCCTCCACTAATCACACAGAAAGGTTCGTTCAAACACCCACTAACACTGACTTTAGAGAAGTGACAACTTATCATAAGACTAAACTGATCACCTCTTACAAAACAAAAACACCCAAAATCATACAAATCAAACACATGGAACACCATTTAGTAATGTGGGTATGGAAATTTCTAATTCAGTGAATTCACATTTTCAAATATTTCACAAGAAATAAAGGAATCACATACAAAAACAGCAATTTGACTGTGCAGTGGTGTTGAAGTGTCACTCCATGTGTGTGACGTGTTGTTGGTGACCAGTTTGCTAAAAGGAGAATCTACTATGTTGTTATGTTACTAGCATGCTGGTCCTACCTGTAACCTTAGTCTTCATCAACAGATAAAAAATAACAGTTTAACCCTCTGTTGCATTTAGCAATGCTAAATAAAATGACCCGCTACTAAGTGAGTGAAGACACATAACACGTTACATTATACTCCACTGTGGTTTCAGTCATTCATGCTGCCAGTGTGATCACCAGCTTACGTGATTTGCCACTGCAGCATGACATTGGGCTGATAGTCTTGAAAAGTAGAGTCAGTTTCAAATTTTGCCCACAGCCAGCTGCAGTATTTGTCTGTGGGCCAGCACCGCTACAGCAAGAACAGTCTACCCTCATTAAAATAAATGGTAAATCCTGCTTTTTCGGTGCACCACATGATCTGGTCTGAAACCAGCCTTAGAGTAATTAGTTATCATGCTCTATACTGATGTCAGTATACCAAAAAAGCCACATAAGTGACTGCATTATAATGCACAAGCCTGATGATAACCTAAAATTTTCTTTGTTGAGAAAATTACTGTTACATAATCCAATGACACAGTAGTTCCCAACCTGGGGTCCGCCAGAGATCACAGAGGGTGCGCACAACTTTGTCTGCTCTGAGGTTGTGAGGGTAAAGTTATATATATATATTATTATTATTCTTTTTTTTTTAGGTTAAAGTTATATTTGTGCAACCCTCTGAGGTCGATTGACGAGTTATGTGTTGGAGCAGCCTTCAAACTGTGTACCAGTTTTTAAATTGTGATGATAGGCCAAGTAAAACCGGACTTATGATAAATAATGTACGGCATGCTTTTCCGCTAACATTACCATCACGTTTGCTGCGCGTTTGGTGCAGGAAGAAACGGTACAAATGGGCTTCTCTCACGAAAGTGTCCGCAAGCAGGAAAAGTTTGCGAGTGAAAAAACACATCACACCGGCCAATCACAAAATTACATGGCAAGACACGTGATTTGGTTGCTGGGGAACAGGGGGAAGTTGCGGAGGGACCAACAGTGACGGTGAGAGAGTTGAGAGATTTGTGACATTTAGCGTGTTTTGGAATGTAACGTTTTTTTGTTTAATGATTCAAAACAATGAGGAGACGGCTGAATGTGGAGCAGGCAGGAGAGCTGAGGCAGACCTGAGTCTGAGGCATTGCCTGCATTTAAATGTAAATAATTACATTACATTTACATTAAATTTCAAAACGTATGCACAAGTTTAGCAAACAACAATTAATATTTGCATTATAAGTAATAAAAATGGTTCGTTAAACATATTTGTGGTTTTCACAGTAAAAAATCTAACCTTTTCTACTCGAATTTAATGTTTTTTGTTATTTTAGGTCCATTGTGTTAATAGTGTCAAAATGAAAAATTAACTGTACAGTCACACATGTGAGGTTGTGCTGAAAATAATGACATCAAACAAGGCAAGATTACGGAAGCGCATTGCGTTCACTGGATAAAAAAAAAATTCGACACCTTATCTCGTAATTATGAGAAAAGATCTCATAATTACGAGAAAAGATCTCGTAATTATGAGATCAGGATCTCGTAATTATGAGAAAAGATCTCGTAATTACGAGATCAGGATCTCGTAATTATGAGATCATACTTTTACAGTAAATACTCCCGGTAATAAACTGAAGGTATCGCGAAGATATCCGGATTTCAAAGTAAAGGACGACATGGGAAAAAACAACAACAACAACAAAAAACGTTTTTTTTCCATAAGTAGTTCAATATTCATATAATGCTGAACTAAGTACTCCCTAGAATACTTGTGTAACTATAATGAAGTACTTCTACTGTGTAGTATTTAAGTAATCCTCTGTCAAAATCCTTATCCTCGTATGCTTCATGGGTCTGACTGTGAGACTGCAGTCTGACCCACACTGTCGCCACCAGCAGCTCTTTAGAGGGGCTTAAGCACGATAACCATAAATGTTATTAGATAGAAACAAAACGGTGCGGCTGATTTGACCAAGCAAACGCGAACCACGGCTGGCTTGACCACAATCAACGACGCACCTTTCCTCATCTCGTAATTACGAGATCAAGATCTCGTAATTACGAGATCTTTTCTCGTAATAACGAGATCCTGATCTCGTAATTACAAGATCTAAGGTGTCTATTTTTTTTTATCCAGTGAATGCAATGCGCTTCCGTACAAGATAAATAGTTTATAAGGTGAAATATAAGTGAAATATGGTGTGTGTGCGCGCGCGCACACGTTTACACGGTAAAATAAGTAAAGCAGTGGCACAACTCAGCCAGGAAAATAAGGTGTAAATGTCTGATACGTGAACATGATGTGAGCAGTAGAGTACACGTTACGTTACATCGCATCTGTCAGAAAATAGTGAAGAATGTTGATCGCTGTTTCCCAAAGACCAAAGTGACGTCCTCAAGTGTCTGCCTTGAACCAATAGCCCCTTTCACACAGCCGTTTGCATGCGGGGATCCTGCGCCAATTCTCCGCACCCTCCCCTGTGTGAAAGTTTCAGATGCGGAGAGGGGGGGAAATTTCGCTGCGGCTCTGATCCGCCTCTGGAGGTAGTATCAGGGCCAGATTATTGGTGAGCCGTCCCAGTGTGAACGGATAATCCGGAGGCGCGGAGCGAGGGCGTGTCGGTATGACAGTCTGATAACTACACAAGTTCTTCACTCAACTAAATACAGAGAAATGTCCCACATAGCAACGTTACAGGACCGAACAAAAGTAACGTAATAACTGTAACTGTCGTTGGCAACTTATATGAGGGGAAAAAAATACCGCAGCTGTACGTGGAGAAGCGTCTGTCCTCCTGTCCGTCCTCCGCCTGTCCTCCTGACTCTTCCTTACATTTGTGCCCGAAAAACAGCGTCTGTCACCAGCAAAAAACGTTTAACTCACCGAGTGTTTGTGACGAAAATAAATCCCCGCGACCGTCAGCTCTCCCGACGGAGACTTCAGGGAACTCTCCCCAGAAAACAGTCTCAGTCCCCGCGAGTGACAGAGTGAGACAGCGTCCAGTTTACTGATGGTGATTATGTATAATTATGTAATTTAGCGCGAAAAACTTAACTCCGTCACTTTCCAGGATGTTTGGTGGGTCAGAATCTAGATCACTACACATTATAACAGCCTCCATATGATTATAAACTGTCTGCGGGTTTAGATAGACAAGGGGAACACCTGGGGAAATCATCTTGACGTGTACCGTCACTCGTCTTTAGGAGCCGCAGCGCCGGCTTTCTGTGTGAATCACACACGTGAAGGCGGAGAGGCTTGTGAATCACCATCGGCGGAGAATTGGCGAACCACCGCTCCGGAGATAATGCGGAGAGGCTGTGTGAAAAGGGCTAATGTCTGTCTTACATTACTTTAGTAGAAGTAAGTTAATATTAATTCGTGGGTGAGTTTTTCTCTATATGCTGACTGCAAATGTGTGTGTGTGTGTGTGTGTGTGTGTGTGTGTGTGTGTGTGTGTGTGTGATACACCTGATGACACAAAAGGGAAGAAATGTATCTATATACAGTCAGGTCCATAAATATTGAGACATTGACACAATTCTCTTCTTTTTGGCTCTATACACCATTACAATGGATTTGAAATGAAACGAACAAGATGTGCTTTAACTGCAGACTTTCAACTTTAATTTGAGGGTATTAACATCCAAATCAGCTGAACGTGTAGGAATAACAACAGTTTCTATATATGATTCCCACTTTTTATGAGACCAAAAGTAATGGGACAAACTAAACAATCATAAATCAAACTTTCAATGTTTAATACTTGGTTGCAAATCCTTTGCAGTCAATTACAGCCTGAAGTCTGGAAGGCATAGACATCACCAGATGCTGGGTTTCATCCCTGGTGATGTTCTGCCAGGCCTCTTCTGCAACAGTCTTCAGTTCTCGCTTGTTCTTGAGGTTTTTTCCCCTCAATTTGGTCTTCAGCAAGTGAAATGCATGCTCAATCGGATTCAGGTCAGGTGACTGACTTGGCCATTGCATAACATTCCACTTATTTGCCTTAAAGTCTGTGTAAAGCAAATTCAGCCATTTTCTTCTAAACACATTAAAAAGGTCATAAATGTATTTCCTTAAAACATGTAAAAAGCAACCATTTAGAATTTAATTTTGGAGCTAGGCTCACAAACTGTGTTTCACTATTTCTGTGTTCAGGATTTAATGGGCGGGTCAGAATGATTTGCATAAACCCCACCCTGCTGGAAGCCTATAAATACATTCAGCGCATTACCTTCAGAGGCTTTTCGGCTCGCTGTCCAGTCTTGGATAGCATCTCTTAGAATAGTTTGCAGCAAGCTAACCAGTCAACCAGCCAGCTAAACAGTCATGTCTCCTCCACATCGCTCCTGCATCTTTCCTGGATGCCACAGTGTGCAGGGTAACACGCCCTAAGCTTATTTTAGTTTCCTGGACGACAACGTAAGGAAACGATGGATCGATTTTGTCAAAAGGAGCTACTGTGGAGAGTTAAAAATCACCACCAACACCGTCTCTGCAGTGTCCACTTTACCCCCAATAGTTACAGCAACTGTCACCAGGTAAAGTCTGGATATCTGAAGAGACCGCTGACGCTGGTCCGTGTGGCTGAACCGGCCCTCTTTGTCCCCGGCTTGCATCCTCCCGTCCCGCCGGGACGTGTTCTCATCTCCGCCGCAGGCATTATGTGCCTGCCTGCGACCATCCCGCTGACAACGGGTGCTCTCATCCCCACCACCGGCCAGACCTTAGGTTCTCTGCCCGAGCCCGACCCTGACGCGAACCGGACCGCGGGCCGGCCAGGATATTTCCAACAATTTCCTCCCCTTGATCAAGTGTGTGTGTGTTTGTAATAACTCAAAATAATGACTGTATTTCCAGCTACAAAAGGCGCATCTCTCTCCTCCCTCCATGTTGTCTGTGCCACTGCGTGGTTTTACACTTGAGTGAATGTCCCCATGTACAAAACGTGACTTCTCGCGCACGTGACATCACTCCCCGAGACACAAGAAGAAAGCAAAAATATATAATTTTACTAAGGAAAATAACAAAAATAATAGTAACGCACAGTGATTTGAATAAGTAACTTTAATCTGATTAGTGGTTTGATTACTCCTCACTGAAAAAAGTGGTCGGATTAGAGTAACACCTTACCGGCATCACTGATTGTGTAGTGTAAGTGCAACATGGAGCTTGAGAACGTCCGTTATAACAGCCCACATATTAAAAAAATATCCTGTTTAAATCGGGCTTGGGCTCATAATTACAGTTAATGCAGGGTTCTCCGCAGAAATTTGAAGTGTGGCGGCGCACCGTGGGCCGGGGGGGGGGAGACGGTCGTCTCGCATCCTCCCGTCCCGCCGACAGCGCATGCTCTCATCCTTGCCGCGGGCATTATGTGCCCGCCTGTGACCGTCCCGCCAACAACAGGTGCTCTCATCCCCGCCACCAGCCAGACTTTAGATTCTCTGCCTGAGCCCGAACCGACCCTCTCCGTCCCCGGCTTGCATCCTCCCGTCCCGCCGACAGCGCATGCTCTCATCTCCGCCGCCGGCATTATGTTCCTGCGTACAACCGTCCTGCCAACAACAGGTTCTCTCGTCCCCGCCACCGGCCAGACTTTAGATTATCTGGCCGAGCCCGACCCGGTTGTTATCCCGGCCAGCGGGAGGCGGGCGCTTTTTTTTTACGAGAAGACCGCGGAAGCCCACACACACCCACTATAAAGCAGCTAACATTGAGGATGAGTATAGCGTCGCAGCGCTGCTGTTCCACCGTCTGGGGAGAACCCTGGTTAATGTGTCCGCCTGGCCGGCTCGGACACAACGTGCACGGGCAATTAAATGCATGTTGCTGAAGGTGCAAATCCTGAAAGTGATTTTACATCGTGCATCCTGTCATGTCCATGTAATGTTAGCAAATGTTATTGCATTTAATCATGACATGATTTGGCCTCATTCCCTGAGCGGAGTCCATCTGAAAGCACAATGATAATCTACTGGTTATATTTTATGTGCACCAATATAGCTATTACAAGGAATTCTATGTAGACTGGGGTGTTATGTTTGTGTGTAATGTAAAACATGTGAGGAACGAGGCTGAGCACTATCAATGTCTGACTCAGAGTCAGTTTCTGGCTCTGATGGCTCAAACAAGTCGGGCTGGGTCCATCCGATGATGCTGCTAGCTTCCATTGTTACTGTAGGTTATGTCCTCCTGCAGTACACGGAGGCAGCTCCCCTCCTGCGTGGGCGTGGCTCCAGCGCCTCTAACTGACACGCCCCCAGCGTTTCACAGCAGAGAGAAGTGCTTGTTTTTCCATGATTTTGAGACCTAATTTATACTTTACTTTTTGGTTGTTTTTGCAGTATGCTTTGGGTCATTGTCCATCTGCACTGTCAAGCGCCGTCCACCGACTTCTTAAGCATTTGGCTGAATAATATTGCTCGAAACACTTCAGAATTCATCCTTCTGCTTTTGTCAGCAGTTACATCATCAATAAATACAAGGGAACCAGTTCCATTGGCAGCCATACATGCCCACGCCATGACGCTACCACCACCATGCTTCACTGATGAGGTGGTATGTTTTGGATCATGAGCAGTTCCTTCCCTTCTCCACACTCTTCTCTTCCCATCACTGTGGTACAACTTGATCTTGGTCTCATCTGTCCATAGGATGTTCTTCCAGAACTGTAAAGGCTTTTTAGGTGTTGTTTGGCAAATTCTAGTCTAGTCTTCCTGTTTTTGAGGCTCACCAATGTTTACATCTTGTGGTGAACCCTCTGTATTTACTCTGATGAAGTCTTCTTTTAATTGTTGACTTTGAAACACATACACCTACCTCCTGGAGAGTGTTGTTGATCTGGCCAACTGTCGTGAAGGGGTTTTTCTTCACCAGGGAAAGAATTCTTCTGTCGTCCACCACAGTTGTTTTCCGTGGTCATCCAGGTCTTTTGGTGTTGCAGAGCTCACCGGTGCATTCTTTCTTTTTAAAAATGTTCCAAACAGTTGATTTGGCCACGCCTAATGTCTTTGCTATTTTCTCTAATGGGTTTGTTTTGATTTTTCAGCCTAATGATGGCTTGCTTCACTGACAGTGACATCTCCTTGGATCTCATATTAAAAGGTAACAGCAATAGATTCCAAATGCAGATGTCACACCTGGAATCAACTCCAGACCTTTTACCTGCTTAATTGATGATGACATAATGAGGGAATAGCCCGCACCTGTCCATGAAATAGCTTTTGAGTCAATTGTCCCATTACTTTTGGTCCCCTAAAAAGTGGGAGGCGCATATAGAAACTGTTGTAATTCTTACACCATTCACCTGATTTGGATGTAAATACCCTCAAATTAAAGCTGAAGGTCTGCATTTAAAGGAAATCTTGTTCGTTTCTTTTCAAATCCATTGTAGTGGTGTATAGAGCCAAAAAGAAGAGAATTGTGTTGATGTCCCAATATTTATGGACCTGACTGTACATTGTAAAACTAGGAGAATATAACTGTTGTTTATTTTTGCATATAAAAGTTTGCAGTTAATCACTTTATTCTTTTAGTGTATGCGGGTTGGGGTTGGGGGGCTTGGCTTGTTTTGGACATAGGCAAGGGGGGCTTCAAGGAAAAAAGGTTGGGAACCACTGCAATGACATATATAACTAGAAAAGGCAAGTTCTGAAGAATTTGCGGTTGTGAATGCTCCCTGTTGACCAGCTGAAGCTAAATGCGGATTGCTGTCTGTGAAAACTTTGAATAATGTCCACAATATCTAAAAACTGTGAAATAATGCAGAATTTGTTGAAAAATTAAGGCCAGACTGAATTGGTGGCTTTAATTTATTTGAAGTTTCATCCGAAGAGAATGAAACTTCTAATAGTTGGGTGAGAATGAAACATTAAAAATAGAATATAAGCTTTGAGCAAAACTGCAATGCTGACTTGAATTTGTGTCGAAAAGCAGCTGATGGAGTTTGAAGAGATGTTACAGTGAGAATGACTCGAATACACTGAATGAGTGTTAATTTTAAATTTTAAATTAAAACTAAATTAATTCAAAAACATTTTCTGTTAAATTCTTACTTATTACCATAAGAAGATGCAACATAATTTCATTGAAATACATTTATTAAAATTATAAAAGTTTTTCAAATATAAAAGTAAAATACAAACCAAAACACATTTTATGAAAGGCAAAAATCTAATTAAAATACTGCGTATAAGAGTAATCATATAACTGTAGAATAGAAAAATAAAATAAATCAACAATTACATTTAGCACTGTATATAGCAGTGCTACAGCCCCCAGGGGGACAGCCCCTCCTGAGAGCAGAGGGGCTGTCCATTTTGCTTAGGTGCTGAAATGACTGCTGACAGTGTATCAGTGATTGGCAACATTTAAATATTTAGAAATATACCATTTCACTTGACTGCTCACTTTAATGAAGTGAGTTACAGTGAGAAAGAATCAGATACTCTGAATCGGACTGAGAAATTCAATTAATCTCAATGTATCAATGATTGGGAACATTTAAATATTTAAAACAAAGTTCCTGGATTCAATGAATGAAAAGATAATAGTTAAATATAGTTAAAATGTTGGGAAACATACTGTGTGTGTGTGTGTGTGTGTGTGTGTGTGTGTGTGTGTGTGTGTGTGTCTGTGTGTTAGTACATGTGTGGTCATGTGTGGGCATATCTGACTGCATTTGTGTGTGTGTGTGTGTGTGTGTCAAACTGACTCATTGATAAATCTGTCTCTCTGTGTCGGCCCAGATGATCTCGGTTGCCACGGTGATGGTAACCGGGTTGGTCCTGGTAACAGACTGTGAGAGCTGATTTAATAGTGATTTCAGCTGAGGCTCAGCTCACATTATCATACTTCTCTATGCAAAACAGTAACTGCTATCACTAAAATAATGGTATGGTCGAAACTATGAGAGTCTTTTGAGCATTCTGTGAAGTTTTTGTGTGTCTGTGGTCAGAAATGTGTCTTGTTGAGCAGTTTAGAAAAGTGGATGTGTTTGTCTGCCTCTAGATATTTTTCCTCTCAGTTTAATGGGACTCAATGCGGCAGTTGGTCGGTGTATCTGTCAGTTTTTGCCCACTGAGCCAAAGGTTTTTGTCCAATTGCCTCCAGAGATCCACTGTAAGCACGAGCACAAGTGTACCTACAAGCTGGTGTTTTTCATTTCTGCTGGAGTGAATATTGTGGAAATGGTGGCGAGTTGAAGACGAGATTTTCTGAATATTTTGCAGCTCCTCTCCACTCTGTCAGTTGGCTCCTGCACTCTGGCTGTCGGCATTCCACCCAATACTCACCAATGAAAAAATCTCAAGGTGGCTGAAAATTTACTAATGTTTGAAGTGCGACTGTGCAAAAAGTATGAATGCTGTGAAAAAGTTCAATTCAGGGGAGAAAGTCCTAATCTTTGTGAAAGTTGAACAGTTTGAATGGAGTTTCTATCTGGAAGGGTGAATGACTAGATGAGCTTTGAAAATGCTCGAAAAAGTGTGAAAATTGAGGATTTTTGAAGATTCCATCATCTGCTTGAATGGGAAAAAATAGGAGAAAAACGTCAAATATTTCTGAAATTATGAATGATATCAATTATTCCCAATTGAGATTGAGAATATTCTGTGTTTGAATGGAGTGAATCCGTTGAAAACTGTGGAAGGAGTTAAGGGCCAAATTTTCTGACCCAGAAGATATAATAATACGAGAAAAATTGCATTTCTTGCGAAAATACAGTGTGAACGCTAAAGGCTGAAGCTAAATCTACTGAATGTACTGCCAAAAAGCTGAAAAAGTTGAAAAGTTAAAGGCTGAAAGAGCTTCAAAAGTTGAACATATTGATAGCTGAACAGTTTCTGTAGCTGAACATGAAGCTGAATGTATGAAGACGCTGAAAAGGCAGAAAGATGAATATTTTTAAAAGACGAAAAGGCAGAAAAGCTGCAGAGGGCTGGAAGAGTTTAAAAAAGTTGAACATTTTATTTGCTGAACATGAGGTTAAATGTTTGAAGGAGTTGAAAAGGTAGACAAATATCTGAAAAGGTTAAAAGAGTAAGAGGGCTGAAAGAGCTTAAAAAGGTGAAAAAAGACCGAAAAGCCCAAAAAGTTGTAGAGGGCAGAAAGAGCTTAAAAAGGTGAAAAAAGGCTGAAAAGGTGGAAAGTTGAAGGCAGAAAGAGCTTAAAATGGCTGCACACATGCTGGAGTGGGAGTCCAGCCAAAGTTGAAAATGTCCTCATAAGAATGAATGGGAAAACGCCTCCCAAACCCCTGCGATTTTTGAAATTTGGAATGGTGTCTGTAGCTCCAAAGAAAGATGAATATTTTAAAAAGCTGAAAAGGCAGAAAAGCTTAGGAGAGCTAAAAGAGTTCACAAAGTTTAACATTTTCATAACTGAACATGAAGTGGAATGTTTGAAGGAGTTGAAAAGGCAGAAAGGTGAATATTTTAAAAAGATGAAAGGGCAGAAAAGCTTAAGGGGGCTGAAAGAGTTGAAAAAGTTGAACATTTTAATTGCCAAACATGAAGTTGAATGTTTGAAGGAGCTGAAAATGCAGAAAAACAAATGTCTGAAAAGGCTCAAAAGCTGTAGAGTCAGAGGGCAGAAAGAGCTTAAAAAGGTGAAAAAAAGACTGAAAGGCCAAAAAGTTGTAGAGTAAGAGGGAAGAAAGAGCTTAAAAAGGTGAAAAAAGGCTGAAAGGTGAAAAGTTAAAGGCAGAAAGAGCTTAAAATGGCTGCAGACATGCTGCAGCAGGAGCAAAGACAAAGACGAAAATGTCCCCATAAGGAATGAATGGGAAAACGCCTCCCAAACTCCTGCGATTTCTTACGTCGCGAAAACAATAATGTTATGGAAAACTGATTAATAATATGTGTGTGTCTGTGTGTGTTTGTCTGTGTGCGACTATTTTGACCTCAAAGTTTTTCGCAACTTAAGTCGCGAAAAATGTACGTTCTACAAAACTGATTGATGATCTGTGTGGTCCTAATTTCAGAAATGTGGAAAAAGGGGCGAGTTAAAAAAGGATGCAGTTTTGAAAATCCTCTTCCCAATTTACATTGGAGTGAATGGCCGGAGTGAATGACATTTTTGGCCGGGATCGTCACGGAAAGAGAAAATTTCTGAGAAATTTTTGGAGTCTCCCGCACTCTGTCAGTTGGCTCCTCCACTCTGCTGCACGAACACTCCGCCATACACACTCATTGAAAACCCTGAATTTTTCCAAAATCACTCACCATCGTTAAAGGGTCAGAGTTCAAAAACTGTACATCGTAGGAAAAAAGTTCAAATACAACTCAAATAGACAAGACGTATGCCTACATTTTAAAGTTTTAATGGTGTTTCTAGGTCAATGTATGCCAGAGCAGGAAATGTTTGAAAAACGTCGCAGATTTGCGACTTTTTTGACCTCGTCCCATTTATTCCTTTTGGGAAATCTTTCGCAGTTTTCCCATAAGGAATGAATGAATTAATATTCTGGAGAGAAAGGTAATAGCATACCGAGTCCAATCGAGCCGCACAGCTCACTATGGACACCTATAGCTCTGCTATAGAGGTGTCCATAGTGGGCTGGCGAGCACAGCCCACTAATAAATTCCATAAGAATCTGCCTCCTGCATTCACAACCAATGATATCCAATGTGAACAATAAACCTTTAAACGCAATAAATAATTTATATCAGTGTTTATAAAACAAAATCTCTCTGATACCAAATAACCTGAAAATGCAGAAGAGTTGGGGCACTTTTTTCAGCCAGAGTATATTATGCAGGTTTGATTACAAGTTGCATTCGACCCCAACAACCTCCAACAAGTAGGTAGGGCAGCTTTGATATTGCCTGAGAGGCAAAACCCAGGGCTATCGTACTGGGGTATGACATACTTCAGCCAATTATTTGATTTTCCCACCGGCATGTATACTCGGACAATTGCAGTTGTCCGATTTAGTAGCATAGTCAAGCTATGGCTGTAATCTGACTAGGCTGTGCATGTAAACGTACTGAATAATAACATCAACTAGCTGACTGGCACATGTTTTTAGAACACTGTCTAGGATGTTATCAGATCTGGCAGCTTTACTCTCTTAAGTATCTCCATTCATCCAGGCTTTTGGGGTTGAATGATTGTATTGTCTCTGCGATCACCACATCATCAACACTGATTATGTATATTTCTGATGATTTGACCCTTATACCAGCTAAGAGTAAGTAGACAGAAGTAACAGGAATACATCTGATGGGTCAAATAAATGAGGACAGAGAAGGGCTTTGTCGCTGCCAGGAAAAATTGTATGTGGTCCATGGTATTTCTTCCCCTTGTGTAATTTGGGTTAAGTTCTTGTGAGTTCTGAATTCTGTTTGACTAAAATCCAGGGTTCTAAATGAACTTTTTTGATTACCAGCCAATTTGGCTGGTAACTTTCTAAAATTACCAGCCTTTCTAAAGTTACCAGCCTTAGAAACCAACCAACTTTCTAAAGTTACCAGCCAATCAGAATTTCCACTAGCCAAATTTTTTCAAGTGAAAAACACGACAAAATTTTCATGATCAAAATTCTTCTGAAAATTTAAGTTGTAAATATTTTAAAAATTAGCAAAGACGACCAACAAAATGAGAAATTATACTCGTAACGTTATGTCAACTTAGCATACTAACCAGCTAGCAGTGAAAACACCAACCCTCCCGCTGTCCTCTGGGCTCCCAGCCCAGGCAGAGTCAGCTAAGAGGGCTGTGGCTAACGGGGCAAACTAGCTAACAGCAGCTACTGTTAGCAGCAGTTAGCAGTCACTCTGGTAATATATGCCGATAATATGAATCGGACAGGTGGCTAACTCTCACGCATTACACCTTTAATTATGATTTCTCAGGTCTGCTTCTTTGCAAAACAACAGTTCACCTGACACATAAAAGTCGTTCTGGAACTGCTCAGCTCTGTACTGAGGGGTTAATGTAATGTTTCTCAGTTTTTTCGCCGACGAAGACGGAGCCGTGGGCAGCCGCTTCGCCATGCTTACAATGTTTTGACGGGGGAGCTCAGTCTGTGGGGAGGGGGGCGGACGCGACTTGTTGTGCCACCCAGATTTGCTTCCCTCCGTGCAGTTTTCCCCAGACATACATTCCTCTTCCACATTAAAACAGCATTTCAGTGAAATTATGTCAAATTCCGCGATATTCCGCGTTAAAAAGTAGATTCCGAGGGGACTTCTGGGTCACAGATGGAGCAGACCTGCTTTCCTCAAGCTCCTGCACAACTCTGCATAAACATTGGTTTCAGAGCCTCACTTGCATATGCAATCAAACTGAACCAAACAATTAATGCACAGAGAACCCCTTTTCTCCAAAAAAAGCACAGAAATGGCTGCGAAATTCAACAAAAAGAAGGACTCATCTGCCCTTGCCCCGGCCTTGGCCCGGCTTCCACCCAAGACATCATGGCTAACATGACGAGGGTCCTCGAGCAACATAAAGAAGCCCTTTCACTTGAATTCAAATCGGCTATTACACCGCTGGAACAGAAACTGGACTATGTTCAAGCCACGGTCACCAACCACGGACACCGTCTGACCTCACTCGAGGAGAATGCTAACCAACTCAGCGACCAAATGGGGATGCTAGAGGCTAAGTGTGAAGCTATGGAAGAGAGCTACGCTAAGCTAAAGGCTAAAACCATCGATCTTGAGTCCCGTTGTCGCCGCAACAATATAATAATTGTCGGCTTACCGGAGTCGATTGAAGGTGCACAGCCCACGACATTCTTCTCCAAGCTGCTGGTGGATATTATTGGCGAAGGGACCCTCCATGCACCCCCGGAGCTCGACCGTGCCCACAGAGCCCTCACAGCAAAACCAGCCCCGGGGTCCAGGCCTAGAGCGGTAATCGCCCGTGTCCACCATTACAAAACCAAGGAAGCGATCATCCGGGAGGCCAGAAGAAGAAGAGGTGAGCTGTCTTATCAGGGAAAACCGGTGGCGATATTCGAGGACTACTGCCCCGAGGTCATCGAACAACGCATGGCGTACCGGGAGGTGATGTCAAAGCTGTACCAACAAGGCCTGAAGCCATCACTGTTGTACCCTGCTAGGCTACAGATCACAACTAAAGACGGGAGGAAAAAGATGTTCACATCGGTGGAGGATGCCAAGGCTTTCATGACATGCAGCGATGATGCACCACACTCAACAGCTGGGGAAAGGCGGTAACTCACTCAGGGTGACCGATGCTAGAGCAAAGCTGCTATCCTCTTTGAGTAACGTTATATTAGCATGACAAGCTAATGTTCAAACCGAATGTTGCGTTCGCTTTCTCCGTTCACACCTAGTAGGCCTTTTTATACCACTTCGAATGCATAATACAATCTATACATGGGTTCCATGTTCTCTCTGGACTGACTTTACAATTATGCTTCTGTACATTCGGCTGCCCTGTGGTTTGTCAACTACTTTTTTTCTTTTCTTTTTGGCAACATGCTACGGTGATAACATTTCCACATGGCTACTATGGGGACCACCATATTTGTTGTTTACACGGAGACTGTTTCATACTGTTGCATAGTAATGGCACTGTGTCTCCCTAACACACCACAACCCATGAGGCAATGGCGCTTCAATTCAACCCTACTCTCTGATAGCGAGTTTGTCAGATTTATTGAACAAAAAGTCAGCTTCTTTTTTGAAACTAACATCACTCCGGATGCGTCTGCTCTCGTGATCTGGGATACACCTAAGGCCTACTTAAGGGGGTAAATCATAGCGTTCACCGCAAATAAGAAAAGACTTTCTCAGAAAGACCAACTAGACTTGACATCCAGAATTAAAGAGATTGATCAACAATATGCACATACTGAAACTCCCGAACTATACAACAAACATCTGGAACTAAAAACTAGGTTCAAACTTCTTACCACCTACCAAACACAGAACATACTGTTAAAAAATAAGAGTAATTACTATGAACACAGCGAGAAATGTGGAAAGCTGTTGGCTAGCCAACTAAAAGGGCAAAGGGCTAAACAACTTATAAAAAATATCAACACTAAAAGTGGAGAGGTAACTGTGGATCACACTAAAATAAATGACACCTTTAAGGATTTCTACTCTGAACTGTACACCTCCCAATGCGATGGAGGCGTCTCACTAATTAAGGCATTTCTTGACCCACTGCCCATTCCAACAATCACCCCTGAGGTGGCAGGGGGATTGGAGACACCTCTATCCCAGACAGAAATAGCCCAAGCAATTTCGTCAATGCAATCTGGGAAATCCCCAGGCCCGGACGGTTTTCCGGCCGAATTTTTCAAGAAGTTCTCAACAATTCTATCTCCATTCTTGACAACGGTCCTAACTGAATCCCTTAAACAGGGCTCACTTCCCCCATCAATGAACGAGGCCCGTATAGTTCTCATAGCAAAGAAAGGAAAAGACCCTGCTCATTGCGCCTCATACAAGCCGATTTCTCTTTTGAACACGGACGCGAAAATTTTCGCCAAGACGTTAGCACATAGACTGGATGATAGGGATGTGAATCTTTGGGTGTCTCACGATTCGATTCGATTCCGATTCTTAGGGTCACGATTCGATTCAAAATCGATTCTCGATTCAACCGATTCTCGATTCAAAAACTGATACAATGCATATTGTGTTTAGGCAAATTATGGCATTAAAACAATACAGTTTGTATAAGATAATGTGATTTTTAAATAAACTGATTCCAATGATGTAATCACACAAAGGCAAACTTAAGACAAAAGGTAACATCTATCTATGGTCACATTATGCTATATAAGAAATGAGAACTTCCTCCATGAAATGCGCAACAGCACAACTTTAATAGCGCAATCTGCTGCAGAATGAAAAAAGCAAGCCCTTAAAGAGTGTTTTTTGACTAGATGAATATGGGTTTTGAAAAAGTTGCTGTCTCTCTGCTTGGAAGGAAGGTGCTGGCTACACTGTGTGTGGATGTTATGACCTGCACCTTCTTTTTGTGCACTTCTGTTTGACATTGTGCCTGCAGTGCATGGCTGCCCTTGTTTGCATAGTTAATAGCCGCTTATATACTGGGCAGCAAGCCGCCAATTTGACCATCCTTTATGCGGCTCGGTCCGCGGATTTAGACAGAAGCCGGTAAATTGGGGGTCTGTCCTGGTCCGTCAATTTGCCACCTCGGAGGGTACACTTTTATCCAACTCCATTCCTATCTAAATCCGACACGTCGTTATGCCGGAAATTGCGTGAGATGGGCGGAGGTGTGGATGACCTGCACTGTTGTGCGCCCCACAGCTGAGGAGTTTTAAAACCAGGAAACAGCTCATCACAGCAGTCAGTCCTTCACTTCATCCGCGGACGTTACGATGAGCAACTGGACAGCTGCTGAGATCCAGGAGATGCTAGCGTCTCCTCGGTCTCTGCAGGTGTCTTCGCTGTTAGCTTGTTGTTGTAGCGGCTAGCTAGGAACGGTCGCTACTTTCAAATTAAAATCCCCCCGCTAAGAACCCAGTTCCAAACTCCAATGGGGTGCGATGTAAAGCTCTTATTTTTAAGACAAATTCGTCTTTCGTTCCCCAAGCTTGCTGCAACGCTGTGTACGGAAGCCCGTGGGGGCGCACAGAGAGACGGGGGAACGTTAATAAAATCGATTTTTGAAGTTTATGAATCGATTCAGAATTGTGGACGATTAGAATCCCCATTCTTATGTGAATCGATTTTTTCCCCCACCCCTACTGGATGATGTGGCCCCTTCAATAATAACACAAGATCAGACGGGTTTTATTAAGAAACGCTACTCATTCTTTAACGTCCGACGCTTATTTAACATTCTGTACCCCACCTCAAACAACACTCCTGAGTGTGTTATATCCTTAGACGCTGAAAAGGCTTTCGATCGGGAGGAGTGGGTGTTCTTATTTAAGGTCCTGGAGAAGTTTGGATTTGGACCATCATTTATCTCTTACATCAAGTTACTGTATACCTCTTCCCATTGCAAAAGTTCAAACAAACAGCATAATATCTCAACCTTTTACCCTAAGCCCTGGAACCCGTCAGGACTGCCCACTGAGCCCGATCCTTTTTAACCTAGCAATCGATCCACTTGCAGTGACCCTCCGAAGTAATTTAAACATCCCCGGCATCTTGAGAGCAGACACCGAACATGAAGTCTCGCAATATGCAGACGATCTTTTATTATATCTCTCGGATCCGATTGCATCTCTACCCACAGTGCTCGTCTTGCTCAAACAGTTTGGATCAATATCTGGGTACAAGGTTAACATGCATAAGAGTCAGCTGTTTCCAATCAACAGTGAGGCGTTTGACCTTGATTATGGAAATACACCATTTCAAATTGAAAGGAAACAGTTCACTTACCTGGGAGTAGCAGTCACATGACAATTCAGAAATCTTCTGAGAGAAAATTTTTAAGACTTTGTTTACACAGTGGTCCCCCCTCAAGCTATCACTTGCTGGACGTGTGAACTCCATAAAAATGAATATCCTCCCAAAATTCACATATCTATTCCAGTGCATACCAATATTTATTCCCAATTCATTTTTTCTGTCTCTCAATTCGATCATCTCTTCATATATATGGCAGGGTAAGAGGCCTAGACTGGACCCACCCTCATCTCCGGTCTGAGGGTCCAGACTGGACCCTCTTGGAGCTCAATTCATGCAAAGGTGTCTCTCTCGAGGCACTCTTGGGTTCATCCCTTGATGGCCCTCCCCCAAAACCTTTAGACAATCCGGTGGTGTGTCACACCCTTAAGATATTGGCTCAGTTTCGGAAGTTCTTTGGCCTTAGACACCTTTCCCTCCTGAGACCAATTGCCTCTAACCACCTCTTCATTCCCTCGTGCTCTGACCCAACTTTTAAGACATGGCACAGGAATGGTATCAAATGTTTTGCAGACCTGTTTGTGGACGGATACTTTGCCTCCTTCAATCAATTGTCTATGAAATACGACCTACCAAAAACCCACTTTTTTCGATATTAACAGGTTAGACAATACAGTCGCTCCCACCTACCTAGCTTTCCCTCAAAACCAGACATCAACCCGATAGATACCTTTCTTTCTTTTGACCCGTTATCTAAAGGTTCAATGTCTAAACTATACAGGAACATATCAATATTGTCGCGCCCGTCCCTGGATAGGATCAGATCGGCCTGGGAACAGGATCTGGGACCCTTGTCTGATGACCAGTGGGATTCTATATTACGGGCAATACACAAAACGTCACTTTGTGCAAGACTCTGTCTGCTTCAATTTAAAATTGTCCACCGTGCTCACATGTCTAAGACTAAGCTGTCTAGTTTTTACCCTAGCTTAAGTCCAATCTACGACAAATGCAAAACCAACAACGGGACCCTCTTCCACATGTATTGGCTGTGCCCCAAAATACAGATATTCTGGAACAATGTTTTCAATACGTTATCTAAAATATTTGGCAGGGATTTCGTCCCCAGCCCCACACTAGCTCTATTTGGCATTGCTGCTAGTGGTGACCCACATTTGGCACTTAGTGAGCAACATATGGTCGCTTTTGCTTTGCTTTCTGGCCAGATGTGCAATTCTGCTTAGGTGGAGGGATGCTGCCTCGCCCACACTGAGCCAATGGCTTCAAGACATAATGACCTGTCTCGAGTTGGAGATGCTGCGCTTCTCCAAAGGCGGCTCAGAACAAAAGTTCTATAAAACATGGTATTCTTTTTTATTATATTTTCAGAATACCCAAACAACATAAACTTGAAATGCACTCAGTTTTGGACCTTGACATAAGCATTCGCAGTCTGGCTCCTGGGAGGGGGCTACACCGTAAGTTAATCTTTAGAACTGTGCCTTAAATGCTCTCAGTATTGCGGGGGGGGGGGACAGATATAAAAGAGTTTCAGCTCCTTCACATATACAACATATCAATATGAGTCGCCGAATATACATATACGCAAACCAACACAGACAGCCACAGAGACAGACAAACAGTGCTGTCTTAGACAAAAACAACCATAACAACAAGAACAACAGGGGATGGGGCCATATCATTCATAAACAGAAGAATCATATATGATATACAAAAATAAGAGTGGGGGGAATCCCCCCAGAGACAGCATCCAGTTTTAACATTCCACCACAGCAGCATCATTAACATCAAGTGCAGAGTAATTCAGGTAGCCCACTATATGTTTATCCATGTTGTGTTTTCTTACTTATGGTCTACCATGCCCTTCAGCACAATGGTAGCTAGTCTCGGACCAATATAAGTCAGGAATGGGGACCAGATTCGATAGAATACCTCAGTCAAACATCTGGACCTGTATGTTAAATATTCCATGGGCAACATGTCAAAAATAACCTTATGCCATCCCGCTATTGTGGGGGGTTTACAGTCTATCCATTTCAGCAATATGTTCTTCCTTGCACAAAAAGTGAGAATAGAAAAGAGTCTTTTGGAATGTGCACTTTTAAGTTGTGTATCTGCCAGTCCAAACAGTAGACACACCGGATCTTTTTTGGGTTTAATGTCAAAGATTAACTGTAGTCTATTTTCTACATCTTGCCAGTATTTGTCAATGTATCTACAAGTCCAGACACAATGAATAAAACTCCCTACCTCGATATTACACTTAGTGCACAATTCTGATTTACTGTTATCTAGTTTGTGTCTGAACTGGGGAGTGATCTGTAAACGATGGAGGAGTCTAAATTGGGTTTCTCTTGTCCTATTACAGACTGAGATGTTGTTTGCTGATTCCCATATCCGTCCCCATACCGCCTCGTCAACATCCAAATTTAGATCATTAGTCCAGTCTCTGCTCATGAAAGCAGGTTTACCCTTGTCATATTTAAGAAGTGCCTGATATCCAAGACCCAGAATGCCTTTCTTCTTGCCTGTAGTGATTATCTTTTCTAATGGGGAGAGTTGGTAAGAGATCCCTGCATCTTTTTGACTGTTTAAAAAACTCCGTATCTGAAGAAACCTGAAAAATTCATTTTGTGGAAGATTGTATTTTTTACACAATTGACTGAATGATAGCATTGCATTTTTTTCGTATAGGTGCCCAATAGTGAAGATGCCTTTACTTCTCCATAACTCAAAGCCCCTGTCCTTAGAGCCAGGACAGAAATCTATGTTACCCCACACCGGTGAGAGGGAGGACAACTGTCCCTCGAGGCCCTCCAGCTTCTTTATGTCCTTCCAAGCTTTAATAGTTGTATTTATAATCATGTTGTCGCCAACAGAATTTTTAATCTTTTTTTGATCAGAAGCAAACAGGAGACCACACAAGGGGCTGTCAGCCTGTGAGGACTCCAAGTCCAGCCATGTAGAATCCTTATCATTTTGGATCCAGTCAGCAATGTAACGCAGCTGTGAGGCCAACTGGTACAGCCTGATATCAGGAACTGATAGGCCACCTTTCTCTTTAGGCTTCATAAGTCTGGCTAAGCTCATACGGGGTCTTTTTCTGTTCCATATAAATGCGCTAAGTCGACCATTCAGTTCTTTGATCACTTTTTTAGGGAGCAAAATTGGAAGCATCTGAAATACATATAGCAGTTTAGGTAAAATATTCATTTTAAGTAATGAAGACCTACCTAACATAGATAGCGGCAAGGAAGTCCACCTTTCAAGGTCCTCATATATACGTTTAAGCAAAGGTGTAAAATTGGCCGCATATAATTGGTGAAGGGATGGAGTTATCGCAATACCTAAATATGTAAAACCCTGTGGTGTCCATCTGAATGGGCAATATAAAGGGGGTGATATATCTGTGTGGCGGAGACCACCTAGAGGAAGTGCCTCTGATTTCGAAAAATTAATTTTGTAGCCTGAGAATTGACTGAAGCAGCCAATCAGGTCTAGCACTGCTGGTATTGAGACTTCTGGCTTGGTGAGGAACAGGAGAACATCGTCAGCATACAGAGATATTTTGTGAGTTTTCTCACCAACTGAGATACCAGAGATAGAGGGAGTTCGCCTGATAGCCTCCGCCAGAGGCTCAATAGCAATTGCGAATAATAATGGAGACAGAGGGCACCCCTGTCTAGTACCCCGATGCAGCTGGAAATAAGGCGATATCTTGCCATTGGTTAGTACAGCTGACAATGGGTTGTCATATAATAGTTTCACCCAGCTAAGAAATGCCTCACCTAGGCCTAGTGTCTCCAGGGTAGAAAAAAGATATGGCCATTCGACCCGATCAAAGGCCTTCTCTGCGTCCAGACTAACGACTATACAGTCAAGTTTCCTAGATTGGGACAGCTGGATAACATTGAGAAGCCTCCTCATATTACTACATGAATTTCTGCCAGTAATAAATCCTGTTTGGTCGTTATTAATAATACAAGGCAAGACTGTTTCCAGACGCAGAGCGAGAGTCTTGGACAGCAACTTAAGATCTGTGTTTAGCAAGCTTATAGGCCTATAAGACGCACATTCATCGTCAGCCTTTCCTTTCTTCAATATAAGGCTAATATTAGCTTCCGTTAGTGACCTTGGAAGAGATCTATTTTTCAACGAGTCATGAAACATACTGAGCAAGGGTTGTATAAGTAATGAACTGAATTCTTTATAAAATTCACAACCAAATCCGTCCGGGCCTGGTGCTTTACCTGCTTGAAGAGAGTGTAGAGCAGCCTTAACCTCCCGCTCTGTTATCGGACCATTAAGTGTTTCTCTCTGTAGATCTGTGAACTCGGGTCGGGTCAGATTAGACAAGAATAAATCAGAGAACTTCTGATCTGGCACAGGCTGGTTGCTCTCATATAATTGATTATAATATGCCTCAAATACTTTGTTAATATTATCTAAGTCGATTCTTCTTTTACCTCCACCATCTTTAATAGCTGAGATACAATGTGAGTCAGATTTCTTATTAACCAACCTAGCCAGATATTTATTAGGCTTATTTCCAAATTCATATAGCCTCTGTCTTGCCAGTCTGATACTCTGTTCAGCTTTATGTGTGAGTAGGGTATTTAAGGAAGCTTTGACAGCCAACATTGCTTCAAGGTTGATGTCTGAGGGATTTTTAGCATATGTTCCTTCAGCCTCTGACAACTTAGTTTCCAACTCCCTCTGACGCTGAAGCGCTTTACGTCTTTTAGTTTTCACATAGGATATTATTAAGCCCCTAGAGTACGCTTTGCTGGTCTCCCAAAGGGTAGAGGGAGAGACATCAGGTGTGTTGTTAATTTCATAAAATATTTTCAGTTCAGAGGTAAAATAAGAGATAAAGTTTGGGTCACCAAGTAACATTGAGTCAAATTTCCACATCTTAGTGGAAGGAATACTTCCTTCGAGGAGAAGCTGAAGGAACACAGGACTATGGGCTTAGATTGTAATATTTCCAATAGAGCAAGAGGTTACCAGGCTCAGATTAGATTTAGGAATAAAGAAATAATCTATTCTTGAGCTACTTTTATGGACACTAGAGTAAAAGGTAAAATCCTTCTCCCCTGGGTGCGTGGTCCTCCAAACATCTAAGTATCCCATCTCCTCGCATAGTTCCAACATTGCTCTGGCTCTTTTGGTGAGGGGTCGTATCTCTGAAGACGATTTATCCATTAGGGGGTCCAAGAGGCAGTTAAAGTCCCCCCCTATTATTGCCTGTTCACATTCCAACTCCGCAAACTCTGTGACAGCCTTTGTTATTAGCTCTGTTGGGTGGTTAGGGGGGTAGTATATATTCATTAGAGCGATGCTCTTGCCAAATAATATACCTTTAACAATAATGTAGCGTCCTCCAACATCCTGGATACACGTTTCAACCTTAAATGGTAATGATTTATGAATTAAGATACATACCCCTCGACTATTGGAGGCAAAGGATGAAAAGAAAACCTGACCCACCCAATCACGCTTCAGTTTGACATGCTCTGCGTCTTTGAGGTGAGTTTCCTGTAAAAGAGCTATCTTAACTCCTTCCTTTTTCAGAGATGTTAAAATTTTCTTCCTTTTAACTGGGTGGTGAACTCCTCGCACATTCCAAGAGCAAAACTTTATATCAAACCCCATAAGATATAGCTATTAACATGTCTATTACCGTGGATTATATGGATACTGTCTCTCTTGTTCATCACTTTAGCCACTATCCCAATCGGGATAAAGGCTGTGCCGTAGGTAATGCTCTTTAACATTCAATACCGATTCAAAACAATATGAAACCATGACTACACCCCTGTAACAACTATATACAACTACCTTTACTGGGTCCTGGGAGAGAAAAAACGAAAACAAATTGAAAAAAAAACTAAAACCCACAGAGAGTCTCTGGGGTAGATGGACCCTAGATCCTTCGAAAGATGCAAGCATATCCGCTCAGAGGCGGCACACCCTTAGACACGTAGACATAAGAACATGAATACAATTTTATCCATAGTCACAACAGAAAGAGATCGCCTAGGTGCGATTTTTTGGTTTTGCTTTGAGAAAAAGAAAACAGTAATGAAAAGAATGAGTAAGAGCTATCATACTTACATAACTTTAAATAATATTGCCTAGTGAAATAGGACATCAAGCTCCTTCCTGCACAAGTTAAGTGTACTAATATAAATGTCCATCTCTCCTAGAGAACTTAGGAGAATATTCACCTCGTTAGAACATCAGGCAAACTGTCCCACTTAGAGGGGTTAAATCAGGCGATGATAGCACTCACCACAATAGATGCATCTATGATAGTTTTAGAGAGTCAATGTATGCAGACACTTCACCCGGAGTGTGGAACGTTTTCGTGGAGTCGTTCACCGTGACCCTGAGTAGAGCAGGATACAGCATGGCGTAGCGAGCCCCGGGGATGTTCTGCAGCTCCCTTTTAACAGCCACGAATTCCCGTCTCCGTTTCAGCGTCTCTGCAGCAAAGTCTTGAAAGAAATATATTTTAACTCCCTCGAAGAGCACCTCCTTTTTACGTCGTGCAGCCTCCATAACTCTCTGGCGGTCGGAAAAGCTGTGGAACCTGACGATCATGGCGCGGGGCAGCTTCGATGCGGTGGGCCCGGGTATACGGTGAGCCCGCTCCAGTTTTATCCGATCCGCTTTGGCCTCGATGTCCAGGATCCGGGGGATCCACTGCTCCATAAACTTCACCGCGTCGCTCCCCTCCACTTTCTCACAAAGTCCCAGGATCCTCAGATTCTTTCGACGGCCACGATTTTCCTGGTCCCGGAGACGTTCTGTTAGCTCCATAACTGACTTCGTTAAGCTAGCAACCTGCTTCTCTGTTTCGACCGCAGTATCTTCCACCGCTGATATCCTCCTCTCGGCTTCGTCGAACCGGACACCAATCTCGTTGAGACGCTGCGATATGTTGTTATTGATACTGTGCAGCATACGGTCCAGCTTGTCATCAATCAGACTGGTGATGTTGGCTGTCATTACCTCCATAACCTTTGCAATCACCGGGTCTATTTCAGGTGCATCGCCTGCATTGTCGCCATCTTGGCAGGGCAGCGACTTCTCCGCGGCGGACTTCTTAGCCTGTTTCGGGGGCATTTTGCCGGTCGAGTTGCCCCAAAAATGCTCCAGAGACATTACACGGAGTCGATACTCCGTATGGACTTAGTTAGGTTGTGAAAAATGAGTGGTTAATATCGAAAAATAAACAGGTGTGCCGGAGCTCCAGCAAGACGTGACTACCCGCCTGCTTGCATCACCGGAAGTCCCCTTTAGGCTACTTTTTAATTTACTTTAGCTAGCTCCCTCCCTTCTTTTGATAGTTTCTGCTCCATTCATTCATTCTTTTTCTTCTTCTTCTTCTTTGTGTTTTCTGTTTCCATGGTTTCTCGCGCTGGTTGGTTGCAATGCCTGCGCGCAGCCAATGGGCGTCTTCTACGTCATTACGTAGCATCACGACAGTGTTCATGGGAAATGTATTCAGTACTGCCCAGGGAGCGAGAACAGTAGAGCGGCTCTGACTGACATGACTGCCTCATGCATCACCGGGCAAACTGGCTAGTAAGTTTTTATTAACACCCGCCAAAATGATTTTTAACCTGCATTTAGAACCCTGCTAAAATCACCAGCTTTACTGGAGTCCTGTGGTCTATTGGCTCTGAACACAATCTACCCAGTGTAATAACTTGATCTGGGATGTTGTGATGGATATAGGTACACGTAAAGATGTTGGCACATCGGTCTCTTGCTAGGGAGTTTTATTTCATCCATTTTATTTTCTGGCAACCGGACATTAGTCAGAGGTAGACTAAATTCTACCTTGAACCTTAAACACTTCACTGTACATTAAAAATTGGCTTCTGCTGTATGTTGTTAATGTCAAAGGACCAAGGTCTCAACAACACTTACTAACTGCAGGTGCAATGCCTCCGACGCTACCTGGACCAGGAATATTTCCAGCCACAGCAGCTGCTTGTGCAGCAGCTGCAGCCTGAGCTGTCGCCGCCTGCTGCTGCATCTGTCTGTGGCACTGCCGCAGGTCAAACACCTGACCAAGCACACAAGCAGTAATCATTACTAAAGCATAACACCACTGCTGGACACACTATATGAATAGGCATAGTTTGTAAACACTAAACACACTACAAAATACAGTCCATACAATTCATTCAGTTAGCTATTTGCAGTGAACAACAGTTCATTTCAAATGGAACTGTGACTCATTTGTTTGGTTTGTTTGTGTGACTGGTATTTTCAAATAAACCAAATAGAGAATATTTATGTGTGTGTAAGAAATGTGATTTATGAGCTGGATTCAGACCTTGATGTAGGCTCCAGGGTAGATCTTGTGCACAGCATCACCTGGTGCTCTGCCTGCCTCTCTGTCAAGGTAGTAGCTCTGTACAAACACGGCATGGTCACTCATACAGCGCATCCAGACATCACCCTCACCACGACACTCCAGTTGCACACCTTTACCTATGTGTAACCTGGAACACACAGGAAAAAACACCAGGGTGAACAAAGGTGGAAACATTAGTGCTGATTTTTTTACTTGTCTTGACACTGTCTTGTGAATAACTGACACTTTAGGAACCACTAGCACCTCCTCATATTAAAAAAGAGTATGTCAGGCTTGCAGACGATTTGCCACAAGTGCTCTGCCTGCCCACAAACAGCCACCAAGAATAGAGCAACAGCAGCATTGGCTGCATATTGTTCTGTTATGACACTTATGCCTCAACAACAATTTTCCACAGACCGACATAGAAACATCTGTCAAACCAGTCAACATTATTGACTGACTATTATGCTATCTCAACCAATGCCTCCCAACTGAGACTTAGAGACAGTCAGAGGGCAAAAAGTGAGTCATTCAGAGAATTACGGAATAAATGTATAGAGACATAATGAAAGGTATTTCTCATAAAAAAGACAGATGCTATGTTTAATCCATTTAACAGGCAGCGTTCATCTTCATCTACACACCTGGCTCTCTCACTGGCATCTGTGCGGTGGACGTTACTCAGCTGGCCAAGGCAGAAGCGATCGCCTCCTGAGGGGTCAACATAACCATCCACAGTCACCACAGGGCAGCTGGAGGGCACCTTGAACATCTCACCCACCTGAACATCCATTTCAAAGTAGGAGATAGAGCACCAAAACTCTGGACCTGCAATGAAAACCGAACAAACTGTGTAATGCACAGTTAACAACATTCTGGGTCAGATTTACTGTGGCCATTGTGACCATTTTCAGTCTGATTATTGTGATGTTGCGAGATGCAAGAAAAGTGTGAATTAGGCTGACGCTTTATTTAGAGCTGGGTTTTTTTCAATAAACGGTGTCAGGATTTCGACTATAGTTTAAAAAAAAAACACCTTCACTGTGATTACAGACTGATGAGTCATTCAGGATGACCCCGGATGTTGTGATGGACACAGCAATCTCTGGTTTCCTGTTGCTGGTTGAGCCTAAGTCTTATTTCATTCATTATATTGTATTGCGACTGGGCATTAGCCAGAAGGAGGCTTTGTAGAGGAATAGCCCTTGGTCCAAGTTGAGTTAGCTTAGCTCTGTTCCCATCTCTTTTCCCAGGTCGATTGCATTACATGCAGTTTGGTCCAGCGGGTCTGGCTAGTTATCGATAGTTTCAAGGTCTGCTGCATTTAATCCAAACCCTCCACTCCCTTTCCAATATTGATGAGGGTGTTCCTGTCATAAGTAATAGGTTTTTCAGTAATAATTGCAAAAAAAAAGATACAAATTTTAGGGAGCTACTGGACAACGTATCTACAAGCCCGCTGTCATGGTGGCAGGTTATCAATGGGGTCCTCCATCACAGGTGATGAGAAGATTAATTTGGCCAAAAATTCATACATGCCATACCTACACAACAGACACAGTCTATATTGGTAGACCAGTGCTATTCTGTTTGCTGTGGTGTGCTGGGGTAGCAGACTGAGAGTAGCCGATGCCACCAGACTTAATAAAATGATCAGAAAGGCCAGTGACGTTGTGGGGGTGGAGCTGGACACTTTGTCAGCAGTGTCAGTCAGGAAGATGCTGTCGAAGGTGCAGGCGATACTTCAGCATGTCTCTCACCCTCTCCACAAAGCTCTGGTCGAACAGAGGAGCACCTTCAGCCAGAGACTGATTGCTCCTTAATGCACCACTGAGCGCCACAGGAAGTCATTCCCGAGTGTGGCCATCAAACTGTACAACTCCTCTCTCTGACGATCGGACTCATTTGGCTATTTATAAAACAAAACAAACAATATAACTATCCATTCTCATTTACTTTATAACGCTACAACCATTTCATTGTATATTATATATATTTCAGTTTGCATACTTTACTATTTTATTATTTATTTGTATTTTATTGTCTACTTTGATATTTTATTTTATTTTAATGTCTGCTTTAATATTTTATTTTATTTACATCTTCATCTTTATCGCTTGTTTCAATTCATGCTGTATTTCTATTTCTACTTTGCACGGAGCATTGAAACAAAAACAATTTCCCCCCGGGAATTAATAAAGTATGAATCTGAATATTGCATACGTAGGCAATATTGATACAAATGATCACCTGATAATACTGACAGATTATCATTTTGTTCTTGTCTCTGAGCTGTACAGTCGGATTGTTTCAAAAAACTTAAAAATTATTATTTTATCACACACTTCAAAATAACACAAAGACATAAACATAGAAATCCCAGAATTTTTCTTTAGATTGAATACCTGATACAGCATTAATAAATACACATAAATCATAAACCTTAGTAACTACAGTGAACATGCTCTACCATCCTCATTTTAGTCCTACTAACTGTCAACCTGATCACTGTCAACAGAGACAACCAGGAAATACTGATGACAGCTAACAGAGATGACACACAATAATTCATGTGCCGCATCACATTTCTGAACACATAGAAGTAAATCTTAGAACAATAGGAAGCACCATTATTAGTTTACACTCAAATGTATTGTGAAGTTCACTTGTGACAGTGTAATCATCTTTAACCTGGATGATTAGACACAGAAGGAGGGAAAGAGGTTGAGCCATGATGCTGGGACCCTGAAAAGCAGAGGGAGAAGAGGATTAGTCTGAGGAAGAAAAAAAACAAAGCAACATTTTGCCAGCTGAAGCTGACGTCTAAAAATGACACACATCACAAAAGATCTTCAATATCAAAATAAATAACAAGAAGCAGTGTGAAAGGTGTTGTTTAGTCTGGGAATAAGTTCAAGTGAAAGAGTTAAAGTGAATATCATGTCAACATTTTGAAGCACATCTTACAGTGGTGGTTTGGGTGATGGAGGGGAGGTTGTTGATGACCACGCCCATTCTGCTGGGGTCCTATGGGAGCGTAGGAGGCTGTGCTGCTGCCTGTCCAAACTGCTGAAAAACAGGTAAACTATGATAAGTGTGCTACCATGTGCAGTGTTCATTGAGGCACAGTGCAACAGTTAACAATATTCATTGATCCTTCAATATATCATTGGAAAGAAAGGAAAAGAAAGCCTTCTCCTTGTGCTGGTTGTAAATATGAAATACTGAATATTAGCAGATATATATCTGCTAATATTAGCAGACTCAGAATACAATGAATAATAGTTAATTTTCTAGTATATTAATGTAATATTTATCTAATGAATTATGAATTTTAGATAACAACTTTCTATATTATCAAATATGTTGTAAGATGTCATTTCATCATATTGCCACATGCTGAACCTCTGAGCGTGTTCGGAGTGATCGGATCTCAGTGCCTCCTCAATGTGTCTTGGGGGTGCTCACACCTGTACTGAGAGCTATCCTCCTATGATCAGATCACTGTGGGCAGATGTTGATGGCAGGTCTAAAGAGCCTCACAGACGATACGATACAATTTTTTATCGAAATATCAGATTAATCTGTGATTTATCAGCAGGTTATTGTACAACATATTTGTATGTAAAAATATTATGTTTTTACTTTTGTCCATGTCATTATTTTTCATTCTGATTATAATATAATAATAATAATAGTATACGTGGTACATAATAGTATGTATGTATAATCGTGGTCAAAGGTTTCCATCCATTCATAAAGAAGATGTATATCATGCCAGTCTTCAGTTCCAATGATTTCTACAGCTCTTATGTTTCTGTGATGGAATGAGTGGAACACAAACTACTTTGTCACAAAAGGATTCATGGAGATTGGTTCAGTAATTAATTTCTTATAGGTCTTCTGATAATGTGACCAAATCTGCTGGATCAAAAATATACATACAGTAATTCTAATATTTAGTTAAATGTTTCTCCCCCATTTTCACCTCTGTTAGCTGGTTTTGATAGCCATCCACAAGCTTCTGGTAGTCCTCTTGCTGAATTTTTAACCACTCCTCTGGACAGAATCACTCAACTGAATTTGTTAGCTTCCTGGCACAGACTCGTTTCTTTAGGAGTTCGGGAGGGTCATACCAAAACCATAATTCCAGCCTGATTTAGCCGATCATTTACCACTTTTGATGTGTGTTTGAAAACATTGCCCTGTTTGAATACCCAGCTGAACCCAACAGCTAATCTTCTGGTTGATTACTTTAAGTTTTCCTGAAGAATTTGGAGATAATCCTCCTTCTTCATTATTCCATTTACCTCCGTTAGAGCAGCAGACCCACTGGCAGCAAAACAGACCCACAGCATAATACTACCAGCACCTTGCTTGACAGTAGGTATGTGTTCTTAGGGTTAAAGGCCTCACCTTCTCAGAAGACCTACAATAAATTAATTATTATAACTTCATGAATGATTTTTGTGACAAAGTAGTTTGTGTTCCATTTATTCCATCAAAGAAACATGAGAGCTGTAGATACAATTGGAACAGAAGACTGCCGTGATATACATGCTCTTTACAAGTAGATGGAAACTTTTGACCATGACTGTACATGCATGAGTTCACATATGAACTCACTGTGGAAGGCAGCCTGACTCTGAGAGTGTTTATTGCTGCTGTAACCATTCTGTCCGTGAGAGTGAGGCGGAGGTAGGGAGGGTTGTTGTGGGTGGGGTGGCTGTGTGGGTTGCTGGGCAGTCTGCTGCTGAGGAGGGGGTTGGGTTGGGGTCGGAGGTCGTGGTGCTGGGGTCATAACTTGAGCCTGTGGGGATGCAGTTTGTAGACGGTTGTCACCATGACCGCCCTGCAGTGGTAGCATGCCTCCAGAACTGGACACTGGAAGGAAAGCAGAGGAAAACAGTCAGTGCGTTTACATGCACAGCTTAGTCAGATTACAGCCATAGTTCAACTATGCTACTCAATCAAACAACTGCAATTGTCCGAGTATACATGCCCCCGAGAAAATCAAATTATTGGCGGAAGCATGTCATACCCCGGTACGATAGGTGGTTCTGTACCCATTTCAACTAGTGGTAATAGAATCACCTCTGGCTGACCTCTTTACGTCACCAGCAACAACAAACTCTGCCTCGGCATTCGAGAAAGATGGCGTATGAAGAGCAAGACGAAGCTACATCTTTGTACTTTTCATATATGATGTACATGATAATTACACAAACTAGATGCACAATGGCGCTCTTGCTTGCAGTTATTTCGGAGGAAAAAAACGCCGCTGCCGTCCTTCTACTTCCGGCTCACCACCCTAGGAAAAAAATCTCGAGCCTGCGCCGAACGCAAAATCTGATCCGATCTGATGGGACGTATACATGCAGGAGTAATGAGACTATCAATCGAATAATCTAGGTGTTTTAATCCAACTATGAGAAATCCGATCCGGTCAGATTCTAGTCAGACTAAGGTGTATACATGATCGGACTAACCCAGTAATTCGGTTTTCTTGAGTGTCAAGTAAACGCACTGACTTGTGTCTGTGGGCCCAATCTAAAATAAAGTAGTTGCTGCTGTAATCAGTTTTCATCTTATTTATATGTTTTGCCATTCTGACTGACTGAAGCCCAAAGGCTTTTATCCACTCCTCAATAAAAAAGTGTGAGAGGCTTCTCTCAGCTCACACAATTATTTATCTTTTACCTGTCAAAAATAATATACATTGGTCAACCATAAGAAGCTCATATGATAATGATTTAGTTAACCATCCAATAATTAATACAATCATCAGATACTGAAGAGCTGACCTTTGGGTGAAACTGGCAGGTTAGTGTATCTGGTGACAGGTGGAGGTCCATGGGGGTCAGAGGACAGCTGTGGGGGAGGTAAAGGCTGCCCATAGTGGTCTGGAGGAGGCAGCTTCATGGCTGCTTGGTGGTCAGACAGAGGCATACCCGGTGGGAGGTCCATCTGTATACAGTCATGGATGTACTCCTCTTTGATCAGCCCACCTTGAGCTGCTGCAGGAAGCAGAGGGAGGTCACGGTTGGGGGAAAAATCAGGGTCTCTTTGGGCAAGACTCCTTAACAGGGATATAAGTGGGGAAGGTGCTATCTTCTAAGTTTTTTAACAGATCTAGATGTAAATACCCTGAAATGAAAGCTGAAATGCTGATCTCTTGTCTGATATTCATCTTTTGATGTCAAAGCCAAATGTTTTCAGTTTTGCAGCCAAAATAAAGGAATTGGCCTCAATGTTCAGATAGTTTTGGAGGGGGCTGTAGCTATAAAGCTGCCACAAACCCGAAATACAAGAAACACAACACAGAAGCCGATAATAATGTAAAAATCCATTACAGTGTATCTGTATTTAAAGTGATTTTATCCTGACTGGTCGTTGGGCCACTCTCAGTGAAAGCCTGACCACAAGTACATCTGTAAATCACTGAAAATATTCTCAATTTAGTTAAAAACATTTCTTTCACATAAAAAGG
Organism: Diplodus puntazzo; assembly: GCA_963678695.2. Lineage (NCBI taxonomy): Eukaryota > Metazoa > Chordata > Actinopteri > Spariformes > Sparidae > Diplodus > Diplodus puntazzo. The sequence continues at coordinate 29,348,202 of OZ023169.1, forward strand.
ATTTATTTAGACATTAATGAAATAGTGTGAAACATCCAAATCAGCATTTAAATTGCCTCAGCTTGTCTCGACATACAGTACATTTTTGATGATTTGCACTTGTTATTACGAACAGAACCCACTTGTTATTAGAAACAGAACCTACTGTCATAATTCTGCTTTCTTAACCTCTGTGTGTGTGTGTGTGTGCGTGCGTGTGTGTGTGTGTGTGTGTTGAAATATCCGCAGGTGTGCTGGAGTCAGTGTGGAGCCACCAGCTCCATCTCATCACTGTAATCAAGAGCTCTTCAGATACTTAGCTCAACCCAATTGCAGACTCAGCTACCAGTTGTGTTTGCTATATTTGAGTCATTTGTTACCTGTTTTGCTAGTTAGGTGGCCAAGCCCAAGGGGCCGAGGGAACGCGTAAGCAAGCAGACGCGTTTCCTAGGACCAGCGGTGCTAGGAACACTATTGTAATTGTAAAGATTTTTATTTTTCTCCTGCTAAAAGTGGTGCGCAGGCTAAACCGTGCAAGGGAGGGCGGTGCAATTTGGAGGGTTGGTGCAGACACCTGCACTTACCTCAGACACAAAAAACTACATATATCCGCCTGCAGGGAGCACTGTAACCTAGACCATAGGCAGTATGTCACACATTTAAAAAACCTTGTATCCCCAGGTTCCCTGAATGGACCTGAATCACTTTGCAATGACCACGCCCACTTCCGCCCAAAAAGTTTTTTTCGCAAAATCGCAAAAACTGAAAAACCTACTTTTTAGAACTCCTCCTTGGGATTTTGTCCGATCTGCGTGAAACTTGGCACGTACACTCTTCAGCTGGACCTGATCTAAAGTTATCAAAAGAATTTTGCTCGGTCAAAAAATGCGCAAATTATTAACGAACAAATTTTTGTAGCTAGCTATAAAAATGTAAACTGTTTGATATCTCGGTCAAACTAAATGCTATTAACACCAAATTTGAGATCCTTGGTAGCCATGAGACTGGGAAGGGATGAGCTGAATTTGGCAAATTTTGGCCACTAGGGGGCGCTAAAAATATGGGAAGTTTATATCTCTTGAACGGCTACACCGATTTTTACGAAATTTGGTCGGTATGATGTAGGGCCAATCCTGAGGCCATATCTTGAAGGTGGTCATGACTGGCCAATGTGGGCGTGGCTTATTACAAGATAAACAACAAACATTAATTTCAGCCAAACTATTATGCTTAGAGTTTTGAAATTTATATGGTACATATAGAATAGGACACAGTTCTTCCATGCCAAAAATTGCACATGTACTCCACTAGGTGGCGCTATAATGGATGCAATCGCGTTTTTGCCTGTAACTTCCACATTTTAAATAACACATTCACAAACCTTATGTCCATATGTTCCCGGAATAGAGCTGGGTTTTCTGACATAGGACACGCCCACTTCTGCTGCACATTTCGTTTGCTAAATCGCCACATATGCAAAACCTACTTTTTCGAACTCCTCCTACAATTTCAGCGCCATCTGCCTGAAACTTTGCACATAGAATCTTCAGATGTGTCTGATGAAAAGTTGTCAAAAGAATTTTGGCACTCCAAAACATCTGCTAGTTATAACCAAACAATCTTTTTTGCTAGCTAAAAAACACATATTGTTTCATATTTCGGTCAAGCTAAATGCTTTCAACATCAAACTTAAGTCAATCCAGAGGCTCTGTGCCAAATTTGGTGCAAATTGGCCTATAGGTGGCACTATAATGGTTGTAAATGCCAGTGCTGATGTGGGGTCACTCCTGAAGCCAGCCATATAGTTAAGTAACGATTGGTCAAAGTGGGTGTGATTTAGTACAACAAATCCAAATCGGCACACATTCAGCCTTTTGTACTTCCAGTGCACTTCCCATTACAACAAATACCACGGCTCAGACGTTGGCCTGTGTTCTCACTTTTGCCCCGAGCCCGACATCCTTTGGGGCCAACTTTCGTGGGCTCTGCGGTGCGCGGGGTCCGAGTCTCGCGGGGGGGCTTGGCACTGTTCATAACTGCTTGCACTTCTAGTTACTTCTAGTTTTTTCTAGTTTAATCTATCAACACTAAATCTGATTTCCAACTTTCTCAGAGTTTTGCCACCCTGATTCCGATCTCTGCCACCTCTGCTATATCCTGCGTCCAGGAACATAATATAATACAATGCATAACAATGAAGCCAAACTAGTGAAGTCTAAACAAGAAAAGCTAAAAAACAAAAGAAAAGAAAATCACAAGTTCATACCTACACATACATACATATATGCATACATGCATATATACTCCAATCAGCCACAGCATCAAAACCACCGATAGGCAGAGTGAAAACCACTGACCACCCTGCTACAGTGCAAGGCTCTGCTGGGAAACCCCGGGTACCTGCACCCAGGTGGGCACCACCCAACACAAACCAATCACCCAAACACCACTGCAGACCAAACACAGCACAGACTCCAAGGTAGCAACCAGGTTATATTGCTGGCTCCTCTGCTAATAAATATCTACAGGCGTGTGTCCGTTTGACTAAGGGTGGGGGAGGCCAACTTTGGCAATCTCAAATCCTACATTGTATGCATGGTAAAATAGTACACATCTTCCAGTTTATAAAGCGATTTAGCATTCATTTTCTTACGTACTAATAATCAATTTATATGGGCAGCGTGCACACCACCTGTTTCCCTAGCTTGAAAAGGTTCTCTTAATAATAATGACAGCATCTGAACTCCTGTACATCACTGTGTATTGCTGTAGAACAGAACTCACCTGTATTTTGAAGGCTGAGACCAACTGTCAAAGAAGACATCAAACAGAAAATGAAGAATCAGTAACATGCTCACTACAGCAGGAATTACATTTTATTAAGTTTGTATAAATATGCTTACAAATATTCGCCAGAGCAGACACTGTTAAACCTGTCCAGTCCTAATAAAGGTTGCTGAAGTATGAAGCTGACCTACCGATGCCTGGTGACACCACCCTCTCATAATGGTACGGGTTGACACACACATTGTCATACTTGAGGTCAAAGGCATACTGGCAGAATTTCACATGCTTGAGTTCATTTTTGTGAAGGTCGGGCCAGCGCCACAGCCGTGCATAAATGACATGAGGAAAACCTTTCCTCCCTGCCACCTGACAAGAGAGAGACACAGAGAGAGAGGGAGAGAGAGAGCACAGCATCATTACAACAGTTCATACAGCCTCTGTCATGTTCACTGTTTCAATGCCACTACACCTTAGCTCCATCTTGTTCTCAACACAGACTGGCTCTGGCACTCTTTTAAAAAATGTATTAAATGTGCAGGAGTGGGCTCTTTTCTCTATTATAGGGCTACCTGAATATTTGCACAATGTGTGTAAATCACGTTTGGGTCTGAGGTGAGTGCATGTTTTTAGACTGACAACAAAAGAAAGTCACACGAGAATAGAGGACACAAGGACAATCAACATACTGCTGAGCTCCTTTTGGGACATTGAATGCGTAAATGTTACATTTTTAAATTTACATTTATCAGATGCATTTGTCCAAAGCGACTTACAGTAATTCATACATACATTCATACACTTATGGTGGTGGCTGCCATGCAAGGTACCGACCAGCACATCAGGAGCAGTTTGCGGTTCAGTATCTTGCCCGAGGATGCTTCAACATGCAGATCAGGGGAATCGACCCAGCGACCTTCTGATAACAAGGCACTGGCTCTACCCCTGAGCAATAACCGCCATCTGTGATTAGTTCAATCACATACGTCTTCATCAGGTATAGATGTGAACAGATGACACAATAATAAATCTTCCTCTCCGGTTTAGATAATCTGCCACATTTCCTCCAGGACAATATTCTCAGTCTGTCTCAATCAGTCTCAATCAGGTCTGAGCTACCATACATTTCCAGCTCTTTCCAATCACATGAAGACAGTAAGACTACAGAAGTGCTTCAGTGGCTTATTCAGGTGAATTAGGTCATAATGCTGTGCCTGTGATGTTTCATGATTTTATATTAAATACAGGTGTGGTCACTTCTTTACTGAGACCTGAAGAAGACCAACTGTGGTTAAAACATTATATCAGTCATGTCCACATTCATGTGCATTATTTGGTGTCCACTTTTCTGTCTCATCAGGTTACATCAATAAGCATGAATATCTAAATACATTTACATTAGGGCAGAAAGCGGGAACAGTAGCAGTAGTTCTGAAACATGATATACTGTGTGTATAGATTATCAAATGTATTAACATAGCAGACAGACTTCATTCAACTGCAGCCTGACGTTTTGTGTGCTGTTAATTCATCTGTAAATATTAACTGTTAGCGTGAGTCAGTGCCATCCTGCTGCTGTGAATGGTGTTGTGGACGCGTGGCTGCAATAGGATCGATAACAGAGCACCAGCAGACCTGGCACAAGTTGACCACTGCCACTTAAAAGAATGTGCATGAATGGCAGCCTTGTATCTAAATGTAAAAGAGTAAAAGTGAAGATTTTTTTGCAAAAAATCTGCTAAAGAAAGAGTAAAAGTACTCTGTGTTAAAACTACAATTTACCCCAAAAAGTTACTCATGTACTTGTGACGGAGCAAATGTAACTTGTTACTACCCACCTCTGGTTAATATACTGTATTTACTTCATAATACTAATCAATTCTGGTGCTAATCTGTAGTGTTCATCACAACACAACAGAGAAAATCAAGTAATGCTTCAACTTAACGTCCAACATAAATCAGCTGTGGGTTTGCCATCACTGGTAAAGCTGGTAGTTTGCACTGTTGTTCGGTGCCACAGTATTCAGGATAGATCTGCCAGTATGAATATTTGAATGCATTGCCAGTGAGACAAAAATCAGGCTTGTGTAGGTGTGGCTATGATGCTTTAGCTTCCATGAGACATGAAGTAAGATCAGGAGTGGACAGATCCATGAGTTTTGGTTTGACAGACACCACAATGCTGTGGTGCTGTATTTAATGTTAACAGGCAGGATTTTAGAACACAGGGATATGTATTTGATTGGCCGATGCAGTACCTGTACCAAGTGGCATACAGATGCATTTAAAGGGCTGTGTATCAGAATGAATGGACACCTACAAAGATATCCTGGTCTGGGCCTCTCAATGCACACAACATCACCAGTATGTCCAGGTCTAGGAAGACTGACTTCTAGTGACCACTGCATGATATTAGTTACTGTGCATCATTGACTTCTGAGTAATCTTTTGACACACACCTCTGTTCTGTACTTTTTATGTTTCACTTTCAGGAAAAATGCCCACACTCATGCTCAGATATGTGTTACTGCTGTCACGATCTTGCATATATTCATACTTACTTGCACTTATTGGGAAAATGCTGCTTTGAAAATGAAAATGATTTGTTATAAAATGAATTCAGGCTCTGGGCTGAGTTTGACTGGAAGTTTTTGTTAGTTATGTCTCACATTTTTTAATTGATTTGTGCCATTTGTGATTTGTGCCATCACCTTGTATGCCCACATACAACATACATACATACATACGTGATTGATAAAATGTTGCCACCTACTGGATATGTCATGAAATAAAGCAAACGTCTCGCATTATTATGTCAACAGCTTTAATTTTTTCCTCTTGAAAATGAAAATTCAAATGTTGTGAATACATATATGTATTCATAATACATAATACCATATTGCAGGGTATATATACCCTGCAATATGGTATTATGGTCAGCTCAAATTCTTGCAAAAAACACCTTGCACAGATTATCCTGATAGCTGTTTGCAAGATATTTTTAATACTGAATCATTTTTTAACAGTGACCACAACAATCCAAATCCAAAGTGTGGAAGTGTAGAAAAACAGTATAAATTCCTGATTCCTGACTACACAATAGGAAAGATAGAGTAACTGACATAACTTATTAAAGAGAAGTCTTCCTGCAGTTGTACTTTATCATGCACAGAAGGTAAAAAGTAGACTTCTTAAGTTAACTGATACAAAGTCACTTCCTGTCGAGGTTGACTTACCTGCAACCTTCCGTCAAGCGTCCTCTGGATGGTGACGCACTTGCTGGGATGGACACCATTGGTGGTAATGGCAGTGATGAGCGAGTCCAGCTCGTCCTTCTTCTCCTTCAACTTTTTTACCAGGCTCTCGATGGCACGCTTGGCAAAGCCTTCGTTCTCTCCGCCCTGCCGGTGGCACATAAGGCTGTGGACGATGCTGAGGCAGGCATCATTGCTGCTCGGAGGGTTCACCGACATGATGCTGTTGCCACAGGACACAACAAGAAGCTTGTTTTACTTAATGAAAATGTATGATCTACTGTGGTCAGCTCGTTCTGGCCTTTGACAGATACTCTGTTGTAAGAGATGGAGTTTAAAAGTGACCAACAACCACCTCTGGATGTAAATCTCATTTCCTGGTGGAAACCTAGAAGAAAATATTTTCTGGGAAAGTTTGCAAAGCTTCCCGCCATGGACCAGCAAGTCTCTCAGGCATCTGAGTCTCACCTTACTCATTTATTCACCCCAAACCAATACTGTATGAGAGAAGTTTAGGTTGAATCAAAATTTGGACCACTACTATTACATTTCTATTTCATCCTCTAATAAAAGTTCTAAAATCCATTGGGTACAGAAAAGGAAATTATTTCACCTTTTTTTAATTCACAAATGTCTGGTATGTCAACTCACTACAGTTAAGTCATTTTGTCCATTCTAAAGAAAAGAAAAAAACATTAAAGGTGAAATATGGAATATGAGCTGAATGCCGCCATCTAGTGTCTCAAGATCGTAGTCGTGACAACAAAAAAGTAATTCCAGTGGTCGGGTTGCCAGGTTGAAAGTGAACCAGCAATACTGGACAGGGCAGGAGGATTGAGCCGCCTCCGTTTCCTCCGTTTACTGGGTGTGGAGGTTGATGGGTCACGATCAGTATTCTCATATCTAGGATCAACGTGATAAAATGAAAATAAGTATAGCAGAGGAGTTTGACCGACAGGTAACGTTAGCTAAGTTAGCAAGCGAGTTAGCTTACCCATCCAGGAGAAAGTTTGCCATTTCCCCGTGTTTTGATTAGGGATGCACCGATGCATCGGCTGAACATCGGTATCGGCCAAAGTTTGCCTCGTTAACTGCCATCAGCCATCGGCAAATAAAAATGACATTCGCTGATGGCCGTGGCCGATGATTATATCTTGATTTGCGGCCTGAACGCTGTGCTCATGGAGAAACTCTTTTTTCCCTCTTTTTTTTTGGAGAAATCCGGAAACGCAGCCCTCCCGTTTTCATGTGGACAGCGAATCCGCATACTTTCCAAAACAATGACGCCATCGCCGCATCTCGCAACGTCCCATAACAACAACAATGGCGGACCGCATGCTCGTGTTCCTGCCGCAGAAGATATCGAGCCTTTCTCGCAACTTACCTGCCTTGTAGTTGAGTGTGAGTCTCAGCAGCAGTTCGACCTCATTAACGGTCCACACAAACGATTCCGGATTTCCTTGCACTCGCCATTTTCATCTTCTTCTTCTTGTTGTGTTCGGTTTCTCCGTCTACTGTCTGTTTGTTTACAGCATGCAAGTTTACTGTGCATGCTTTGTGTCTTCTTCTCCGTGTTTTGTGAATGTCAAGCGCCACCTAGAGGCCTGGAATATGAACTACAGCGTTTTCGCTCATTTTCAGTGGGTCCGTGTGGACGCAAATATTCTTAAAACGATGACGAGGAAGTTTTCGCCCGTCTGGACGGCCCCTCAGACTTCAATTGACACAGCATTTAAGGAAAGCCAAACAGCTGCCTCCAGACAGCGCCAAAGCAAAACAAATAAAAAACAAGGTGATGGAGTTCATTGCTTTAGATGACCAGCCTTTCTCTGTAGTGGAGGACGTGGGGTTTCAGAGTCTAATAAAGTTTATGGAGCCACGCTACACGCCGCCGAGTCAACGTCACTTTGCCAAGGTCTGTCTCCCCGAAATCTTGTCATGTGAACTAAGGTTATCTTAAATGTCAACCAGAAAGTGACGTCAAGGTTGTTTTTGTTTCATAAATTGGTCTCATTGGATTTGTGCTCATTCAAGGATAGTGTTATAAAGAGCTGAAAGACTTGTATGTTTCTGTGGCACAAAAAAAGGAATAAATAACAAAAAGAAAGAACATCGGCATCGGCCATCGGCCAAGTTGTTATGTTAAACATCAGTATCGGCCCAGAATTTCACAATCGGTGCATCTCTAGTTTTGATGCCGTGGAAATCCTTTACCTGAGTCCATCGAGCGTATGCTTCACCGATATTTACTCTAGTTTTTGCTCTTCTCCGGTCACTAAGGTGCTGGGACAGATAACGCACTGTTCGCTGGGGCTCTGAAGAGCTTGCAGACTCCGCCATTTTACCCAGTGTCAGCTTAGCTGTGCCGAGCTTTGCCGAGCTTTTGCTGAGCATTGCCGAGGTTGCGAAATTGGCAACCCGCAATGCCGGCCGCTATTTGGCTGGTACGATGTAAACAGGAAGTCATTGTCGAACCCGTCAAAATTTCTTAAATTATTTCAGACTGAATATAATTTTTCAAGGAAACGCATTACTTTTAATCTGCGCCCCTCTAAACGCCCCGTGGTTGTATTATTTTTGAAAAAATATAGCTTTTAATAAGCATATTACATATTCGACCTTTAAGGTTGGAAATGTTAGCATTTACAAATGTTTAGGAATAACCTCCTTAAGACTGGGAAAATTATCTATTTCTATCTGTGGCAAAACAAAGGGACTCATACCCTGTCAGCTATGATATATGAGGGCCGCAGATCTTTTCAAGGCCTAAAACGTAATCTCAGTTTACCTGGGTCATCTTTCTTCTATATGGGCCAGAATTCTGAACTTGAACACTGTGAACACACACACACACACACACCAAAAATAAACAAAAATCATACTAAAAGCTTGTATTGCTGTATGTATTGTTGTATATGTGTGGCTATACACAGCCATATACATTTATTTTTACTAGCCGTGACAGCATTGGCTGGTAATGTTTCCAGTTCGTGGGTCTTTGTGTGTATCATTGTGGTAAAATATGGTCCCGGAGCCACCTATTATGTGGGAACTAACACAGAAACCATTTTGAGTAATATGCCAGGTGTGTACTGTGTGTCTGTGATGTGTAGTTGTGTTTAAAATGAAGGCAGAGTTCGAGAGTTGAAGGTGGGTGGATTCCAAACATGCGGGATGGTGCTACTGTAACCCAGTTCCAATCATTCTTGTCCACTCTAACATTTATTCATAGATGTATGTGATGTGAGTAAAGTTGTCAGACAGAAAGAGCTGTAATATGGTCCAGATATACAAAGGTATACTGCTGCTGCTGGCTGCTTGATTTTGGCATGTGATTTATGTAGATATCAGCTCATTATGCAGTCAACTACTGGACTGACCCTGGCACTGAAACTCATAACACAGGTCAGAGCTGGGATTTCTATGAGATATCTAAGCCCAGAAAAAATGATGAAACACAATGGTCTCCAATAAAAAACATTTACTCTGGCTACATTTGATTCAACTTGAACCCTTTTAATCTAATATACCATTAGAGCCTGATCAATACTGGAGTTTTGGAGCTGATGCCAACATTGATATTAGGGAGTAAAGATATTCAGATATTGATATTGGCCAATATTCTTATATACACAGTATATGTACTTAAACACATCCTTTTTTGCAGGCAGGACATTTAATAGAATAATGATAAACAATTTTTGAAAATAATAATTACTGCACTGAAAGGATACATTTCATTGTTAATTACCATAGTTATATAAAAATGATCAATTATAAATGGATCTTTTATGCTCGGTAAAAAAAAAAAGAATTGGTACATATCGGACAACATATGCCATCGCTTGAAGAAAGCAATATTGGCATATCAAATCATATATCATCATTTGGTAAGAGAGACCCACCTGAATCGACAAAGTTCCTTGTGCTAGCTTTAATGCATGTTACTCTTCATTGCCACAATAAGAATTATAATGTTGCAGATAACTTTACTTTAGTAAATCAAGCAGAATCCATGTTGCCAGAGTGCACTGAGGAGAGCCTGCAAACACTACACACTGTACAACACCATACTAGTGTGGCTTCATGAAAAATACAACATGTGTGTTCCAGGTGCAAGTTTCACATCTGCACCTCAAAAACAGCCATAAAAGACATGGTATATCTGGTGGCATGAAGGATAACACAGTCAAGCAAGTAACAAATTTACAGAGTACAGAGCACTGAGCTTTATCACATGGTACAACAACAATCACCTGAAGATCAACATCAACAACATCAATGAGATTGTGTCGGGCTACTGCTTACTGTGTCTGTCAGTGTGTACATTTACTGAGAGAAACAAAACAGTCTTTTCCTTCTATGTTCCATGCTGAGTCATTAAAGCTGGCTCTCATAGCAAATGAGTGAGTTATTAATTCTTAACGCACGAAGTGAAGCAGCACAGAACATCTCTACATTCAGAAAAGTTTGAAGGTTGGCACCCAAGATCAGTGTCACCAGTTTAGTATCTGACCAAATGTAAAATATGTTTCCCTTCTGCTCCTGAGTTACGGGGCTGAATAAGGACCAGAAAGGTGTTGTGCAGAACATTATGATGTGACAGTGAAGGTGAGTTTTGGTATTTGGAAATAAAATGTCATCATTTTATTCTATTAGACATTTCCGAGAAATTTTGTCATTATTAACAAATGGCCAACAACATGTTTTGTGATTTCGCAGTTGACCCTTGACCATCAAATTTTGTCAGTTCATCCTTGAGTTCAAGTGGACATATTTTCCTTCCAATCACTTCTATATGGAGGACCACAATTGTTACAGAAATAGCAATAAAGCATTTCACTAATTGTACAATAAATATAGGCATTAATAAATTAGTTTACAAATTAATCTATCAATCTTTTAATAAACAGACTTAATTACAAAGTAATTCCTTATTTCATATTTAAATGGTCAATAAAAGTTAAAGAAAAATTAAAATAATTATAAACAGAATTAACAAATGAAATATTAATCCATCAATCAACAGTTGAAATTAAAAATGGTTTTACAGGAGCACATACCGTTACAGACCCTTCTTTCACAATGTTAGCTTATGGGAACAAGTGTTTTCGGGGCGCAGTGCATCACGTTATAATGTAATTACAAGGTCTGTAAAACAGAGGATACATTTTTTGGAGCGTCACAACCCCCAAGAAATGACTTGTTTCTTTGTCATAACTGGAGTCATTCAGCCCAATAACATTTGGAAAAAGCCGAAGAGTTGGAGGATTCATTATCTAATCCCTATTCAAGTTAGCCGGGCGCTAAACCGGAAGTTAGCTGGCTTGGTTGGCAAAACTCTCTAGTGCGCTCGCTTTAAATGCACGTCCAGGAAAGTCATGTGTCTGCAGATGACCATAACCAATCAGAGAGCTTGCTGCATCGGCTACTTTGCATTTTTTAACCTCGTTTTACCAGCTCATTGACCATAGTGTCATCATATGGCTAAGAGGAGAAGCTAGAATAGCTATTAGGAAAAGGAAAAGCAGCGGGTAAATCGAAATGCAGATAGAAAAGGAAACTGCCCTTTTGAAATGCTTAATTAAAATCTGTATTCTTGATTCAATTTGTGAATCCATCTGTTTATTTTTCCTTTTAAACTGCATTTTCAAATAGATTTTTAAATTCAATTTTTTATTTATGAATTAATTAATGCATTTTTTATGCAAATTAATTTTAAACCAGATTATTAATGCCTATTTTTATTGTACAATTAATAAATTATTGTTTAACTAATTTACCGATGTTTATATTTATCATACAATTAGTTTATGCTTTAGTACTATTTCTGTGACACTTGCGGTACTCCATATTCCTTAAACAACAACAGCAAGGAATGGACAGATTAAATGTCACCGTGACCTTGACCTTTTACCATCGACAAGGTCATTCTTGTGTGTGAAAGCATGGTGGATGGACATATGGATGGATAGTTAGATGGATGGACAACCCAAGAACAGAATGTCTGCAGCCATGGTGACCGCCGGTGCAGAGGCCAATGTTTACATGTACTGTGGCTCTAATCCATATCGCAGTGTTCCTACATGCACTGCTACCCTAGGCTGTGATAAGCCCTCTTCACTCAGAGATATATCGCAATACGCCACAGCAAAGGCTTGCCTTTACATCGCCTTTGTTTGTTTACACTGAACCAAGCAAGGCCAGCTTAAATCCTTGAAGTGTGTCACTTTATACAGCATGCCAGAACAAAAAGGACGCAACAGTTCACATCATAACATTGAGATCTGTGTGGTTTTCACCTGTAAATCTAAACATGCATCCACCAACTGTTTATAATCACATGTTTACTGTTATGAAGTGTTGTGATTAAGATCCTGACCCACCACGTATTGTGGAAAGCTACAAAAAATGTTTTCAAATTAAGTTTTCACGTGACATTATCACAATCAGTTAATAACGGACCTTGTCTGGCTCTCACTTGCGAAGAGGGATGCTGTTTTCCACGGGGAGGTTCACTGAAGATTCAGTCGGGGCTGATTGTCACAGTTAGTTTTCCTCACTAAATTTGGTAAATTTGATTACTTTCTATATAAGTTGCCAGAGACATTAACTACAACAACACTATAGTGCAACGTGACACAGACAAGGTGAGTTTAGTTCTTTGCTCTAAATTGCATCACATGATCACCATCATTCAAATGCAGGAGCTGCCTGGCTCCCTCTGCCAGGTACAGAGGCTGTTATTTGGGCGGACATGTGATGAATGTAAATTTAAACAGAAATAAATCCAGGACAAGTGGATAGCTCCATCTGACCAGCAGTGTCAACGTCTGTAAAGAAAATGTATCCATTCAGACCAAGGCTATATGAAACATCTGAGCCAGCTTTCTGTTAGTTTTGGTAATTTGACAGTATCACAGTCAGTGAGAGTCAAAACACTTGGTTTCGCTGTCAAACATGTTTGCTGTCTTGCTTACCTGGTGTTAAGTTGGTCAGCCAATGAGTGAGCAGAAAGTTCACTGGCTTCATGATGGCCCAGCTCTGAATCAGTCCCTGTTAGTAGAGCAGGGAGACCAGGAATTAGTGGGTGCTAGTTAAATGGGCTAATCCAACAGTTATTAGAGATGATCAATGGTAGAACAAGTGTTTTAGTTTTAGTATTGCACTTGGAATATGACAATTTGTTATGTTTCTCTTACAATGACTGACGATGACAATGACTGACCAACACTTTAACATATCTGACAGTGATGAGCATCTATCATTAGACCCTTCTTGCCAGGTAACCGTCCACGTCTTGCAGAATTCACTGCTACAGTTTTTAATCACAAGATGTCAGTTTTTAATTAGTCGTCTCCAAACTGAGATAACCTGAGTAGTAATTACCATAAAACTGCTGGGTTGTCCCTTCAAGTTAATATGCATTAATATTATCAGCATCATTTGCTAACAATTTCATCTGTATTGGTACTTCCCCATAAAAGTTTTTATCTTAATATATCCTGTACTGGTTACAGATGCCTAAACATAGGCTATAGCACGACTCAAAGTAAATTCAGGAAGTCGCAACCTGGAATATTAAAGATTACATAAAGATCTATATGTTGATAATTCTAGTTCAAACAAGTGAGAGGCTTTCTTTCACTCTGGTTATGCTATCTTTACAGGAAAGTTAAAAATTTAAATACAAATGCTGATTATCATAATTGCACTTTGATGGTCTACCACATTTTTTTAACTGGGGTTACACAAATGAGGAGCTGAATCCAACGTGGCTATTCCATTGTTCTCCTTTTTACATAATCAGAGAGAAGTGTTTGAAATTATTTATGTAAAACAATGGGTTTATTTGGAAATATGTTAGAGGCTCATGCAGCTTGCCCTTGCCTTGAGTCCAGGTGTCCTTATAAGAACATATAAAACAGAGGTAGGGAGGGCAAAGGTAGTGGTAAAACACATTTTGTAAGTCCACAAATTTCATGGTAAAGAAGTAGTAATTACCAAATCAAATATTTATTTGAAATTACCACAATATTGACCTAAAATGTAATGAAAATAACCCCAGCATTATTTAATAATAATAATCTGTTATTTTCCAACAAGCAGTTGCTCCTTAATTTCTGTCATTTTAACAATTTACATTCTCACCAGGATCAACAATCAGGGACCATTCTCCCTCTTACTCTGTCACACACATGCTCACAGTTGTTATTGACTTTTTTCCTGTTGATAGTTCATTTGCTATTTATTGTTTCAAAATATACAAAAGTGAGTGATGTGAAGACATTATTATAAGTTATGTTTTGCAAAGGGGTGCACCGATCCGATATTACGATCGGATATCGGCTCCGATATTGACAAAACGGCTGGATTGGGGATCGGTAAAATGAAACAGATCCACGGGCCGATCCAGTTTGTTTTTTTTGTTTGTTTTTTTCGCCGTCGCAGTACATCCTACGTCATTCGTCAGCGTCAGTGTGTGGCATGCTGGAAGAGCACTCGTTGTTTGACCAACTCTTTAGTAGTTTATTCTCAGGTTCAGCTGCTATGTTTTATTTTGGATTCCTGTTTGCAGGACGTTACACTTACTCACGTCACATTTCTCCGCTGATTAGCTAGTAGCCCCGCCATCAGCTGTTAGCCTCACCGATCAGCTGTTAGCCTAGCAACGCTAACTTTCAAACCGACATACTCAATACTATGTGGGCTGTCCATCGTTGCTCCATTGGTCCTCCCTCCACCACCATCTCAGGGTTATTCACCGCCGGGCTGCTTTGTCTCCTCCTCTGACGCTGCGGTCTCCCTGGCTCGCAGCGATGCTGGATGGTCGCCCCCGCTGTGTGCACGGAGCCTCCAGACGCTAGTTTGTTTACGGACGGTGCTACTGACTTCGGTGCTAGTGTTCCCTCCGTGCTGACTGACAGGCGCTACATTCATTCCAGGGTTTCCCCCAGAAAACTTGCTTAGCCCGGTGGTAGGTTGGAAGGGCGGCCCACCAGCGGCGAAGCATGTTTTTATTGTGACAGGGGCCTGACACAGGCCAGCAACTGACGGATGGCAGTAGGTAACAGATTCATGACGTAGTAGAGTTTAGGGTGGTTCCATACTTGCCTATAAGTAGTGGAAGGAGCTTCAATAAAAGCTCTATGGCTTGTGATCATGTCAGGAACCTGAGACAGCACAACATGCTTTGATATCTTGTGTAAACTATGACAAGATCTACTCAGAGAATTGCAAGAAAATGAAATCTGAAAAGTATTTTAGAAGTAGGGTCAAGCAGGAGGGGAAAATGCTGTTTTTTGAAATTCTTAAAAGACACCAGTCTATATAGCAGGATATAGTGCACTAAGGTGCTAGTCCCATAGATGGCAGCAATGCAACTTTTGCATGCCGTCTGCCATAAAACCCAGAAGAAGAAGAAGAAGAAGAAGAAGAAGAAGAAGAAGAAGATGACTTATTGAAACAGCTACCGTCAGAGCTTATCTAACGCTGAATTTAATAGCGGCGTTTTACTCCTAAACCACTGTGAAATTAGCGCACTTATTATTGTTCATATTTTCACGTATTGCAAAACAAACAACATAAAACTTACCGTAATTGGCCAGGTACTGTCACCCGCTGTACAAACTAATTTGGATTAAATCAGCTGGTTCTATGTTTTCCATCGCGGCACAGAGAAGGCTGCTCTGTCACTGCAGCGGACGAGCTAACATCTATGCTACATCCATGCTAGCAGCCTTATCGACCCGTGGCCCAGCCAACGTCGCGCCGCTGCACACCTGGTCAACAGGTGAACCAGCAGGTTCAACGTCTCCGCCTTTTGTTCGTCTGTCTTCAGAAGAAAAAGGCCAGCGTTTTTGGCTTTTTCTGTGTGACATCCCGTTATGTTCAATCAAAAGTAGCCTAGTTAGCGTGTAGTGACAGTAGCAGTGGTTTGTGGGCGTCAGGTGACGAAAAGACACCTGACCTCAGACCTGCCATGTGTTCGCATTTTTTATTTAAATAAATAAGCGATGCTTAGCCTGGCGGTGGGAAATTTTCTCAGTCTAGGTATCGGTACTGGATCGGAAAAAACTGGATCGGTGCATCTCTAGTTTTGCAGTTCTGTTCTTCTTTTCTACGCCACCACCATCCATGCCTCACCAGGAGGACAGGCATGGGTTTCTTACGAAACACTCTATAACAATGATTATTGTTGGAATTTAGAGCTATTTAAAACTTTTGGTAATAAAAATATATCACAGCAGATTTGGAATGAAACTTTCAGAATGGGAAATTAGTCACTCAATTCAGCTCAACTGATTGGCTGAAGTAATAGAAAATGATTAAAATGAAAATGTTAAAAAAAATGTACTTTAATTTACTGACCTGCAGAAAATGGCCAGATACTATTCAGAAATTAAGAGGCCATCCTTGAAACTTACTTGCCTTGTAGTAGAGTGTGAGTCACAGCAGCAGTTTGACCTCATTAACGGTCTACACAAATGATTCTGGTTTCCTTGCACTAGCCATTTTCTTCTTGTGTTCGGATTCATCGTCTACTGTCTGTTTATATACAGAGCGCAAGCTTAATGCGCATGCTCCGTCTCTTCTTCTCCGCCTTTGGGGAATTTCAAGTGCCACCTATTAGGGCTGGGCGATAAATCGGCAAAATCGATTAATTCGAGTTTTTGGTTTAGGACGATTTTAAAAAATGAAAATCGATTTTTTTATTTAACTCGCTCCCCCGCCGCTCCTCATGGGCTCCCGTAGTTCATAGTGAGCTCCGCCCCCCGCATTTACTTTCCACAGAGAAACAAACAACATGCAGTGAGCAAAGAGTTCGTTCCTTAAAAAAAAGGCACAGTGTCATTAGTAGCTTGGTTTTGTGGCGTCGGACCTCGAACAAACCACGGTCCACTGCAAAGTTTGTTTAAAAGCTGTTGCAACTAAAGGCAGCGGACCGTGCACATTTATTTTAGCATCTCAAACAGACGCATGTATCACAGTGTTGTTGTTGACTACGAGAAGACCGCGGCAGCCCACAAACACCCGCTGTAAAGCAGCTGACATTAGCGGAATCATTTAATCATTGTGTCCCGTATGAGAAGAAAGCGGCCCGATGGAAAGCTTTTACGGACGCAGCCACGTTGAATATCGCTTAAGACATGCTGCTCGTATATACAGTGGAGCCGGAGGTTCATCCACATGCTGAAAATGTTCGACCCCAGGTTTGTGTTACGGAGCCACAACGGGGCATGATGTCTCAAGCCAGAGGAAGCAGACAGGCTTGTTTTCTTGGCCAAAAATGTGTAAAACAGACAGCAAACACACACCTCATGTCCTGTACATCTACCAACATGTCATGTTTACTATGCAGCATGCAGATGTTTAATTTTGTTTACATATCTTCAGGGATATAAAATACTTTTTGTAAACAAAGGCAGATTTTACAAAATAAAATATTTCATTAAAGTAATGTTAACACTTTATCAATACCAATATGGAAACTCATCTGTTTTTATAACAGCAAGCAATCTGACATGTTAAATGTATGTTTACAAAAGCATTTTATCAAAAAGGGACACATTCTTTGGATGCACTTTTATATATTTAGGGCCCTCGCAGGTAGACTTGCGAGGTCCCTATTGTTTTTGGAAGGAAATAAATTTTCTTCTCCAAGTTTGACTGCAGTTTTGGATGCCTGAACATACCCAAAAACTCACCAAATTTGGAATATATGTTACATCTGGCGAAAATTGCGATCCTGCATTGTCATTGGGCATGGTCGTGACCTGCGGGCTCTGTAGCGCCCCCTAATGTTCATCCCCGCCTCCCAGAAGTGCGTAGAAGAACGAAATTCAAAACGCAGATTCCTCATGAGCAGACGCACAAAAAAGTCTGGGGAGACCATACTGTCACTCCAACAGGAAGGCAGCCATTTAGATGTGTGGCGGCGTTTTTGTCCAATTCATGCCTACTTTGAAAATTATCTTGTCCTAGAGCTTAAACACCACAGTCTTCAAATTAACTCAGTAATTTTCTTCATGCCTTGAAGAACAAAAGTTATTGAAATCATTCAGCTGCGCCAAACTTTAGTGGGCGGTGCAGTGGAAACCATTTTTTCCTCACGGCGTCAAGCATCGAGGCTTTATAACTTCAACATACAATTTCCAATCCACACCAAACTGCTAGTAATTGTAGAGGCTGTCTCCTCGAACAAATCCCAGCATCAGTACTTAGTCTGCCATTTTGCTTTTGGCCGCCATTTTGAAATATTGCCAATCTTCGTACTTAAATTATCTCCTCCTACAGATGTAACACCACCGACTTCAAAGTCTCTCAATAGCATCCTCTTACCTTGAAGATGAAATTTATGGAAATCTTTATCCTACGTCATACCTGCTGGCAGTTGGGGAGCCCGCCATAACAGTCCTTCGTCATGAAGCATCAAGTCCTGATAACTCCTTCATACTATTTCCTAGCTCGGCCAAATCTAGAGGGAATCTAGAGGGAGTCGCCATGAATAGATCTGTGCATCAATACTGTGTCATATCCATAGCGCCACCCACTTTACACCCACTGGAAACATGAACAAGGTTTATCTCAGTCAATTTTGGCGCCCTACATGCATGTACATGAATGAAAGTTGGCACGCATGTGTGTTATGACAAGACGCACAAATGACTCATTTACACCCACACTCTCAGTCCGACAGGAAGTGGTCAATTTTGATTAGAAGCACATGAATTTATGGTGTACGTGATACAAGTTGCCACTAGATGGCATTGTTTTCTCTCAAGGCACATGTATCCTATCTGAATAACCTCTGAATAGTTCCATTCCATTGCAGGAAGTCAGCCTCATATTTATCAGATTTTATTGAAACTGCAAAATTTGGCTGCACGCTACTTAATGGAATAAAAAATAGCAAACAAAGCAGAACTTGGATCAAAAGCTTGACACTGATAGACAGCCATAAATACATTTTTGAAAGAAGGCAAGTGAAGCATTATTCTACACTCATTTATGTGCAATGATGACAATCATAGTCAGATGTACATGGCATTTGCAGGTAGTTTTGTGTAAATTGCACATTACAACAGGGCATATGTGAAGGGTAATGGCTTGAGCCACATAATGGATAAGGCAGTGATAGTAAGCCACAGCACACAATTTTCAAATAAGCCAATTTGCTAAGAATGCCATTTGCGTGTTGTGTCTGCCCTGTCAATGTTGCACTAAATAAGATGTGTGTAGTTGTGATTCTGCCCAACTTTTCCGCGATGAACGAAGTGGCTTCCCCTGCGATATGAAACGACTGAGTGAATTCTTTGGTTAAACACAGCTACTGCAGGACGCTCGTCAAACCTGGTCACTTGACCGCTGTCCCTTTCCAAAAGGAAGAATCACATCTGGCTGCACTCCACTACCTATCTAAATCTGTGGCATTCTACTTCCATCCTCGCCTATGATGCGCTGCCTTCCTGCCTTCACAGTGACAACAGAAGACGGTCTTAGCTGCACCTGTAGTCAAGTGGTTAGAGTGCATGCCACATACGCAGTGGACCCGGGTTCGAATTTAGGGCTGAGGAAGTTTACTGCAAGCCACAACCCCCCCTCTTCTCTGTCCCACTTCCAATCTATTCCCTGCAAAAACACAGGTGTCAATGCCTGAATTCCAGACCAAGGCAAAGAGAAGGCCGTAACACTTCACACAACATAACAGTGCAGAATCGATTTTCAAAACGTTCCTGATTACTAAATGTTTTAGAAATCATTCACCTGCAGTCCATTTGGATGTCTGTGGATTGCAGGAAGTTGTTCTGACTTCACCTGAAAGCGCTTAATACTGGCAGGGGCAACCCATCGCGTTACAAACACACGTTAGGAGACGAGGCTGATATTCATCCTCCGCATGCACTGTCCCAAATGCAGGCAGTTGCCACCTCCGTGAACAACGATCAAGCAATGTGGCTTCAGCTGCGGCGCGTTTGGACAGCAGCATGCCCCAACGTGCGCGCGGACTGCGAGGGCCCGTTCATCACTGCTCGCAGTTTTAATTTTTAAAGTGAGTTTGAAGCTGCAATGTTTACAATGGCAGGGTAAATTTGTTGTAAATCATAGCATTAAAATGAAAGCAATGCTTTTAATTATTTTTTTGTAATTTTGTAATTTTTTTGTAGTTTGTTCTTGAGAAGACAAAAAAATCGATTAAAATCGTAAATCGAGTTTGATGTGAAAAAATCGGAGATTCAATTTTTAGGCCATATCGGCCAGCCCTACCACCTTTAGGCCTGGAATATGAACTACAGCGTTTTGAGTCGTTTTCAGTGGATCCGTGTGGACGCAAATATTCTTGAAACGATGAACTTGTTGGAAGTTTTTTTCTGGAAATGTATTAAAGAAATAACCAGCTATCATTTTCAATAAATTTGGAGATAATTAGGGCCCGAGCAAGTCGCAACTCACCAAATTTTGAACATACGTCACATCCGGCGAAAAATGTTATAATTTAATGTCACTGGGAGTGGGCGTGACCTGCAGGCTCTGTGGCACCTCCTATTGTTCTTGCCTGCCTTCCACATGTGCATTAGATGAACGAAATTCGTTACGCAGATTCATCATGAGCAGACGCACAAAAAAGTCGTTGGGACCGATACCGTCACTCCAACAGGAAGTCGGCCATTTTGATGTGTGGCGGCATTTTTCCCAAATTCATGCCTACTTTGAAAACTATCTTGTCCTAGAGCTTAAACACCACAGTCTTCACACTAACTCAGAATCATCTTCATGCCTTGAAGATGAAAAGTTATGGAAATCTTTCTGCTACGTCATACCTGGTGGGCGTGACGGTGGAAATCATTTTTTTCCTTCGCCGTGAAGCATCAAGTCTTTATAACTTCAACATACACTTTCCAATCTACACCAAAATACACATACATGTAGACGGTGTTGCACGGAATACCTCTCTGCATCAATACTATGTCGGCCATTTTGATTGTGGTCGCCATTTTGAAATATTTCCAATCCTCGCACTGTAATGACATCCTCCTACAGATTTAACACAACAGACTTCACAGTCACTCAGTATCATCCTGAGACCTTAAAGATGAAAACCTGGCCATGGTGGTGCGGTCAATTTAAATCCTTCGCCATAAAGCATCAAGTCCTCGTAACTTCAACATACAATTCCCCTTCTACACCAAATCTCTCAGGAATGTAGAGGGAGTGGCCCTGAATATATCTGTGCATCAAAACTGTGTCACCATCATAGCGCCACCCACTGGACACAGGAAGTCAGACAAAAAACGTCATAATGTAATGCCCCACCTCCTACTTGCAGATACAGGAACGCAATTCGTTGTGCATATTTGTCATGGGCAGACGCACAAAAAACCCTCTTGGACGCATGCTGTCAGTCCAACAGGAAGTCGTCCACTTTGATGTGAAACGCCCTTTTATGCCTCCTTTGAAAACTATCTAGTCCTAGAGATTAAACACCACAGTCTTCACATTAACTCAGTATCATCTTCATGCCTTGAAGATCAAAAGTTATGGAATTCTTTCCGCTAGGGCATACCTGGTGGCGGTGATGGTGGAAACCATTTTTTTCCTTCGCCGTGAGGCATCAAGGCTTTATAAGTTCAACATACAATTTCCCATCTTCACCAAATTATTCAGGAAAGTAGAGGGAGTCGCCCTGAATATATCTGTGCATCAAAACTGTGTCATATCCATAGCACCACCCACTGGACACAGGAAGTCAGACAAACATCATCCGATTGACATGATGTTTACTGCTTGTTTTCTCCCCAGCATGACATGCAAGTAACAGGTGAGCGTGCAATCCAATGGCGCCGCAGCCTGACGTAACTGCTGGCCGTGGTAGTGCCGTCCATTTAAATCCTTCGCCATGAAGCATCAAGTCCTCATAACTTCACCATACAATGTCCTATCTGCGCCAAATCTCTCAGGAATGTAGAGGGAGGCGCCCTGCATATATCTGTGCATCAAAACTGTGTCATTTCCATAGCGCCAGCCACTGGACACAGGAAGTCAGACAAACATTGTCCGATTGATATGACGTTTATGCTTGTTTTCTCCCCATCGTGACATGCAAGCAACAGGTAAGCGCGCAGTCCGGATCTAACGTTATCAAAAGAATTTTGCTCGGTCAAAAAATGCGCTAATTATTAACCAACAAATTTTTGTAGCTAGCTATAAAAATGTAAACTGTTTGATACTCGGTCAAACTAAATGCTATTAACACCAAATTTGAGATCTATGGTTGCCATGACACTGGGAAGGGATGAGCCAAATCTGGCGAACTTTGGCCACTAGGTGGCACTAAAAATATGGGAAGTTTATATCTCTTGGACGGCTACACCGATTTTTAAGAAATTTGGTCGGTATGATGTGGGGTCACTCCTGAGGCCAGCCATATATTTAAGCAACAATTGGTCGAAGTGGACGTGATTTAGTACAACAAATCCAAATCGACACATATTCAGTTTTTTGCACTTCCAGTGCACTTCCCATTACAGCAAATACCACGGCTCAGACGTTGGCCTGTGTCTTCACTTTTGCCCCGAGCCCATCATCCTTTGGGCCAACTTCCGTAGGCTCTGCGGTGCGCGGGGTCCAAGTCGCGCGGGGGGGCTTGGCCCCCCTTCATAACTGCTTGCAGTTCTAGTTAGGGCCCGAGCAGGTACACCTGCGAGGTCCCTATTGTAATTGGAAGGACAGAAATTTTCTTCTCCAAGTTTGACTGCAGTTTTGGATGCCTGAACATACCCAAAAACTCACCAAATTTGGAATATACGTCACATCCTGCGATCCTGCATTGTCACTGGGTGTGGTCGTGACCTGCGGGCTCTGTAACGCTTCCTAATGTTCCTCCCTGCCTTCCACATGCGTGTAGACCAACAAAATTCGGTACGCAGATTCATCATGAGCAGACGCACAAAAAAGTCTGGGGGGCCCATACTCTCAGTCCAACAGGAAGTCAGCCGTTTTGATGTGTGGCGGCATTTTTGTCCAATTCATGCCTACTTTGAAAACTATCTTGTCCTAGAGCTTAAACACCACAGTCTTCACATTAACTCAGTTATCATCTTCATGCCTTGAAGATGAAAAGCTATGGAAATCTTTCAGCTGCGTCATACTTTAGTGGGCGGGACGGTGGAAACCATTTTTTTCCCCTCGCCGTCGAGCATCAAGGCTTTCTAACTTCAACATACAATTTCCTGTCCACACCAAACTGCTCATAAGTGTGGAGGCTGTCTCCCCGAATAAATCTCAGCATCAATATTTAGTCGGCCATTTTGATTTTGGCCACCATTTTGAAACATTGCCAATCTTCGTACTTAAATTATCTCCTCCTACAGACGCAACACCAGTGACTTCACAGTTACTCGGTATCATCCTCTGACCCTGAAGATGAAAAGTTATGGAAATCTTTATCCTACGTCATACCTGCTGGCCGCAGTGGAGCGGTCAATTCAAATCCTTCGCCATGAAGCATCAAGTCCTCATAACTTCTTCATACCATTTCCTATCTCTGCCAAATCTTTCAGGCATGCAGAAGGAGTCGCCCTGAAAAGATCTGTGTTGTCATGGGGCGTGGTCGTGACCTGCGGGCTCTGTAGCGTCCCCTATTGTGATGCCCCGCCTCCTACTTGCACATACACGGACGAAATTTGGTACGCACATTCATCATGACCAGATGCACAAAAAACCCATTTGGACCCATACTGTCAGTCCAACAGGAAGTCAACCATTTTGATGTGTGGCGGCGTTTTTGACAAATTCATGCCTACTTTGAAAACTATCTTGTCCTAGAGCTTATACACCACAGTCTTCACATTCACTCAGTATCATCTTCATGCCTTGAAGAACAAAAGTTATGGAAATCATTCAGCTGTATCATACCTGGTGGGCGTGACCGCGGAGATGTAGACAGTCTTGCCCTGAATACATTAACACATCCCTTCAAAGTCAGCCATTTTGAATTTGGCGGCCATTATAAAATATTGCCGTACACCATGCTTTCACGTCTTCCTCCTACAGATTGGACACCACAGACTTCACACTCAGTCAGTATACTCCTCGGACCATGCCAAAGACATGCTAGGAAAATCTTTGTCCTACGTCATACCTTCTGGCTGTGGCGGTGCCCGCCATAAAAATCCTTCGTCATGAAGCATCGAGTCCTAATAACTTCTTCATACTATTTCCTATCTCGACCAAATTTCTCAGAAATCAAAGGGAGTCGCCATGAATAGATCGGTGCATCAATACTGTGTCACATCCATAGCGCCACCCACTGGACACAGGAAGTCAGACAAACATCATCCGATTGACATGACGTTCACTGCTTGTTTTCTCCCTGTCATGACATGCTTGTAACAGGTGAGCGCGCAGTCCGACAACGCAGCAGCCCAACGCGCGCGGACTGCGAGGGCCCGTTCATCACTGCTTGCAGTTTTAATTATTGTTGTTATTCTGAAATTAATTTTTTCATAGAAATTTCAATTGTTACTTGACACCGACTATTTTGCATGAAACCTTTAGACCTTTAAAATGAAGCAAGGCAACACCAACTGTATAGAATCACAGTGGCCACATTTAATCATGAAGAAAATGCCAGGTTCAATTATCCTTTAAAGTGAAACTCTCGCCAAAATGGAACCTAGGCTTTTTTTGGGAATGTATATGAGTCAAACCTTTGTGTAAAAGCATAATTGCTACGAAAGAGGCACTTTTAAGATTGACAGTATTTTCGTTTTCAGCTAAAACTCATTTTCAATGGGAGTGCATGGGGCACTTTTACGCTAGCATTAAAATTGCTATTTTAAAACACTAAGAAGGCTCGACATAACATGAAACTTTGCTCGTAGTATCACCAGGGTCTCTACACATAGCTCAACTGAATCACATACACTTTACCCAGACGTGTCGACGCTTGTGCGTGCCCCAGAGCGAGGACTTACTCAGAACACATCCATTATTACAAGCCTGTACATCTAAATGCCTTATGTCAGCACATATCACATCCAACCTCCACACACGCATCCAATCTAAATCAAAACCAAAACATGCCAGTCTGGCTACAAGGAACCAAGTCCACATTACCACCTCTGACTATAACACGCATCAACAGTGCCGGTCTGAAAGAGCTGCAAACAGAACCAAACGTCGGACACTTGAAATGCCACAAGCCAGTGTGTGGTAACTGAGCGAGCAGAGCGGAGGTAATCTGCAGACTGTGACCAGTGATCACAACAGCTCTTTTTGGTTTTAGATCAGCTCCTTTCAAGCTTTTTCGATTATTATTATCATTTTTTAATTTATATTATAAAGTGTTAAAATAAAACGTTTCATTATCAAATAAGTTATTTTTAATCGTTAAATGTTTGTGTTCTGAGTTTTCATCTATTAAAATCTTGTGTAAATGCAATAATTACGGTTTACTATGTGCGATGATATGAATATTGATCAATGTATAATTAAACCTGTTAAAAGTCAATTTTGGTGTCATTTTGTTTGCTAAAAAAATATCACGACACAATGAATGCATTCATCACTCAATCGGGTATTTACATGAGAGATTATAGAGTTTAAAATCTAGCGGTCAGAATGACTGCTTACAGCCGTTCTAGTAGTGTTGGAATTTGGGCCCTTCTAGTTTAACAGATTTATTTTTTTGCATAAGCAAAATATTTCTTGTAAATGAGGATCATCTCTCTCACCGCTGTCTGTAGGGCTGAACCAAAGAAGCCCATACGCATTACTACCTGCCAAGTCCAACGTAATAGTTACTACATTTGTGGGAAATCGCGTGTTACGTTAGTGGTAGGCAGCAGCTATTGCGTTTGTGGAAAATGTATTACATTTGTGGGTTGTTTTTTTACATTAAACGCTGCAGATTTTTATTACCTTTGTGGTTTATTACGTTTGCGGACATTATTACATTGGCGAGCATTACATGCTGCCTACCAGAGATCCAAACCTCAGCAATATCGTAAGCAACACAGTGCTAACAATTAATAATACAGTTTATACAGATTAGCCCTTACCGCTTGGCGCAAACTCTGTCTCAAGCTGTTAAATGGATTCCGCATCTGTGCTTTGTGTCAGTTCTGTAATGTGTACAAATACATTGTCCGTCTCCTTTCCCACTCACATCACACATAATGAGGTATGCCGGGTATCCTCTCCACTGTTGGCCGGTCAAGGTAGCCAGGAGACGGAGGCAGGTGGAGTCACCGTCATCAGCGGCCTCTGAGCTGTCTTTAACCCCATCTCCAGCCTCTGTCGGCTCGTCCTGTATCATGGTCACCCCGGGCCCGGCTGTTGCCTGGCTTTCACGGGCAGCAGTCCCCGCAGGTGCAGCGGTGTAGGGATGTAACAATTACCGGTGTCACAGTAAACCATGGTAAAATTCCCAATGGTGATGGTTACCGTTTAAGTTTTAATTACCATGGTAACCGCCGTGGTCGATAACCACGGTGTGGTAAACTCCCGGCGTAGCGTCCCTCAAGGCATTTTTCCGCCTTCAAAGAGAACCAAATCTGAAGTCTGGGCATATTCTGGTTATTATAAGAATGCTCAGGGACAGCTGGTCGAGGATGGCAGCCCTTTCTGCAGGAGCAGCAAGAATGTTGGAGGCAACACCTCCAATTTACTTACTTTCACTTTCCGACCATCACCCTCAACTGTTCAGCGAATGCAAGGTAAGCTGACCTTAAGCATCAGCTCGGGTGCATGATGTATGTGTATGTCGAGTTTTCTCTGTCTTATTTGCTGTTGTCACTAATGTAAACTGACCAGATAGTGGTATAACTGAACGAAGTTGATCCGTGATTTGGCACATTATCTGAACCGCTTATTAATTGTAGATTTAACTTTTTAAAGTCGACCTAATAATTCCCCAAATATTGATGCAGAGCTGCAGTGAGGAGGATTTGAGACAAACACGTACTGGGTGGACTGAGTTAGTGAACGCAAACTGACTGAGATGACTGACTTTCATCTCAGCTCCGTTCACCTGAGCAGCGTCTACCTGTGGCTCAGCAGACATCTGACCAGTCAGACTGACCGAGTCCATTGACAACAGACGAGCAGACAGACAGAGAGACAGACAGCCAGTAAGTAATATCAGAAATATATAATACTTGTGGGTTATTTGTAGAATAGACTATATATAAAGAATAATACAAAATAGTGAATATAACAAGTGTCTAGATAGAGATAAGAGCCAAAATATAGTATTCATAATTCATTAAACAATAATCGTTTTTGTTTTGATCTAAAAAATTATCCAACCTGTTTCTCACAAAAGTGATATGATCTAAATTGTGAGTGTTGTGGTCTGTTGGTAGCATCCATAGTATTAAGTATCAATGACAGTTATAATTAATAATGACATTTTCTATTAATTTTTTTCACAGAGAGGGTCTGCTGGCCAATCGAGTGCTGCTGCCGCTACATCTCATTCTACCTCTGTAACGCAGACATTAAAGGACACGTTTCAAAAACAGGCTGCCTCGTCACAAAAAGACAATGACCTATTTTGCACAGTTCTGATACGTTCTTTTATAATTATTTAATGTTGACTTTGCAGTGTTTTGTTAAGGTTTTGGATTTGGACTATTTTAATATATAATAAATCTATTTAAATATAAATCTTGGTGAAATTATTTCAATTTATCAGTGTATCAGTGTTTTTTCAACATTTTGAAGACATTTTAAAAATACCGTGGTATACGATAACCATGATAATTTTTGTCACTATTACCACGGTGTGAAATTTTCATACTGTTACATCCCTACAGCGGTGGTGTCGGTCCTCAAGCTAGCATCTGCCGAAGAACTCGCCTCTTGCTGCTCCATTCGTCTTCGATTTCTTTGTAAATCCGAAATTTGCGAGTAGATTTCTCTGTTGTCTTTTAGACGTGATGACTGCAAAACATGGCAGTAAATACGATTCAGCATCGAAATTCAGCGGGTCCAGCAGCTCCAGCACAAATGATCCAGCGCGGCCCTTTTTTTCGTTTCCGATGTCTGATTTAAAGTGACGTTTAAGACATAGCGCCCCCACGCTTCAATGATGAGGACAAGAATTGCATGCAGGCCGGCATCTTTATTAACCTGTTCGCACCCACCTATTTTCGGTAATTTTCGCCTATTTAGCATACCCAAATGGAAAAGCTTGTAAAACAATAACTACAAGTCCTAGATGGATGTATGATACTTCATTTGAAATCTGACAACCTCTAGTTTCTGAAAATGGGCTTTGTAGCATGTACCATACCCACAACCTAAATGACATCAGTTCAAACATGGCTCTAAAATATTTTTTTTGTCTTTGAAAATAATAGGTCATATTTGAATAACAATAACTATGATGTGCTTTATGTAAGGCATATGGCAATACACCAC
This sequence comes from Diplodus puntazzo, assembly GCA_963678695.2. NCBI lineage: Eukaryota > Metazoa > Chordata > Actinopteri > Spariformes > Sparidae > Diplodus > Diplodus puntazzo. Next base: position 29,376,647 of record OZ023169.1, read on the forward strand.
ATACCTTCTACATCCTGTCAACTACACCTGGATGAAATGTTAGACTTCTAGGCCTAACCTTATGGGAGTTATGGAGTTTTAAGTTAGCGGTGTCACTGGCGTCCACAAACCTCTCCAAAACGTCTCCAAATGGCCAAATTGTGCCAAATGCTTTTACTCACTTTTGTGACACTGGAAACATTACTGAAGCATTTTGGTGACTGTAAAACCCTTCTCCATGATTCAAAACATAATTTTTTCACACATTCATTTGATGGGTGGTTGGAGGGGTTTCCACACGCTTCTAGGTGGCCATATTGAGATATTATCATGTGACAAGACACTACAGAATAGTAACTATTATACAAAAATAACAGACTATACTGAACTGAATTTCAAACAAGGATTTTATTATCTTTCAATATACTATTACTGCATGTACAACTGTGCCAATATCAACAAAATATGAACAATGAATGAACTATATACAAAAAAATATAGAATATGAACTAAACATGAACAATATACAAAAACTCTAAAATGTGTATAAAAGTAATAAGTAGTAGAAATGTATAAGAAAACTTGTCTACAAAAATGACTTATATACAACTGTACTGTAAATATAAACATAAAAAGTGTGCTGTGATGTGCAGTGGACATTTTGGGCCATTCTACATTCCATTTTGTGTGTGCCACTCATTGAAACAGTCCCTTGTGGCAACAAAACACAAGGAAACATCACACGTTGAACAGCCAACTGGTGTCTTTTTGTGGCAGAGTGTGCAGAGCAGTCTGCCGACACTGCCTGCATCCCGCTTAGCCACTTTTTGTCCCTCTGTGAAATAATGCAGCTTGTGGGATGCTGCTGGGTTTGGGGGTGCAGTGATACCTGAGGTGGATGGCTGGGATGTTGATGCGGGTCCTTGGTTCGCAAGCTCCTCAATAAGGGCCTGACGAAACTCTTTCTGCGTCACTGACCTCCTCTGACACTGTTGGTACAGGTACTGGTGGATGCAGAAGAGGATCGTTGGCGCTTCTGACGACCGCCTTCAGCAGGAGAGAGGGCTGGGCGTCTGACTGTCTCACTTTGAGGCTTCCAACCCACGTCACTGCCTTTAGACTGTGACCTACAAAACACAATGCAAAGCACAAATGTTACAAAATATAATGAAAAAATACATAAATGTAATTCAACTGGGTGTTATTTACATAGGAAACGAATAAACACAGATATATGATATTACATATTACACAGAAACATCAGGAAAATAACTGTACATTAACAGAATAATTGAATTGGGGGAATATTCCCAGTGTCTGGTCAGTGAAAAAGATCTAGTTAAATTTGCTTACAAGCTTGATAAAAAAAATCTAAATAAAAAGGTATTAGACGCTCAAAATGAATTTCATTATAGAATAGAATTACAAGGATTACATAACTTTAGTTGAGTAGTTGAGTAGCTAGCTAGCTAGTTAGGCTTAGCTAGGCTAATTAGGCCCTGGGGCGCTAACCATTTAGCATCATTTATGAAATTCATATGTATACTGTACTGATCACTGTTAGCATAAAAACCCCCCACCCACTAACTTCAAATTTCACTCATGGCAAAATAAATAAATCAAACATCATCAAAGATAACGTTACTCACCGATCTAAGATGGAGTCGAGGCCCTGAGCAAACATCTCCTCTCTCTCAGAGTCGTACACACTATCTTCACTTTCATCAGATGATGCCATGATCAATTCCAGGTCTTCTTCCCGGACATATTTAGTTTTCTTTGTGGCTTTCGCCATTGTAAACTGTGAAAATGGCCGTACAATAAAAGTTTAAACGTCCGATGCGTCCCTTTACCGTGCGCCCTCAGCGTAAAGTGAGCGTGTTAGCTTGAAGACGCAGCTAAATATCTCGGCTCATACGTAACTGACCTGGGCATGCCTACCCTCGTTGGAAAGGTAAAATAATTGGCTAGAAGCCTGAGTGATTGACATGTCGATAGCCAATACGCTGTCCCTATTCTAAGGCAGCGAAAAACAGTAAACAAAGCCTATTGGTCCTTCAAACAGGGAGCGCTCGATCTACTTCACGGGCTGTGCTGGGGTGAAAACTGAACAGAAAAAGATGGGGACACTTTTATTTTGTAGCCAGCAAAAAAAACAAGCACACCCAACAACACCATACAGGAACTAGAGTAATTCCGATTGCGGCCGGGAAAGTATGGATTCTATTTGCCGAACAAAGTTGGTAGACGGTAAACAAATGGACTTTACAGGACGATATTCACAAGCTGGAATACTTTTATAAAAAAACATTTTGATGCTTTTGATCAGTGGATTCTTACGGACAACTGGAATATAAATAATTGAGGAATGGACACATATTACGGCTGTAGGGCTGCGACAAAGGTAGGGAGACGTCATGTGTTTATTGCATCTCATGTTTACCATGCGGGTAAATATCAATGATTTATAGTTTGGTGCTCATGATTTTTGCAAAATCAACTGGATGAATGAATTGCTGAGATTCTACCCTTTCTAACGACGTATAGTATGTCCGTATTGATGAAAGTTGAAGCGGGATACGTCACTGCACAGTGTAGACATACAGTCACTTATCTGAAATCGCCCGCTGGCGGGCGGGTGGGTGCGGAGAGGTTAAAGTGAAATAATGATGCGCAAATCATACATTAAAAATAGCCTAATTTTACACTTGATCCAATCTTATGACGATACCAAAAAATGGAAGGAACGGAACCAAAAAAGGAAATGCATGGGAAAAAAATGCATTTTGCCAATATTTTAGAGACCCCCCCAAAATTTTACAAATCATGTTTTCAGGGGAGCTCATGTCTCATTAAGGGAAGGTGAGACCCCCCTGGCTCCCCCGTAGTTCGCACCCTGCTCGTGTTCATGAGTAGAGACCCTGGTGATACTACGAGCAAAGTTTCATGTTGTGTCGAGCCTTCTTAGTGTTTTAAAAATACCGATTTTGATGCTAGCGTAAAAGTGCCCCATGCACTCCCATTGAAATTGAGTTTGAGCTGAAAACGAAAATATGGTCAATCTTAAAAGTGCCTCTTTCGTCGTAATTATGCTTTTACACAAAGGGTTGATTCATATACATTCACAAAAAAAGCCTAGGTTGCATTTTGGCGAGAGTTTCACTTTAATGTTCTTTTTCTTGATTTCAACTACTTATGAACTTTGTGTGTGGGGGAATGGGCTTCATTTACAAACAAATAACAGCATTTTTGGATGCTGATCCAGTGTTGTATGTCTATCTACAAAATAACTATGGGTAGCTAGTTTGCAAACAATAAATTAGAGCCTGACAGATATATGTGTCAGACAATATTATCAACGTATCATACATATATCAGTCTCAGCATATTTGTTGTTGGGGTAATGTATAATAATTACATTCTCAGTAGATTTTTTAGTCTTTCTCTGTACTGATGTCATTTTGGACAATAAAGTTTGCTCTTAAACTGTAAAATATCCTGCCACCATTATGACTCTGTGTTTGTCACAAGTGTTACATGACTATATTTAAGAATATCAGCTTATGTATCCATATTATATTTTTTTCACACCCTAATATATCAGTTTAGGCCCCAAAGACCCAGTGTGAATTGGGCTCTACAATTAATGGATTAACTCATTAGTTGTTGAACAGATAATTATGTGCCTAAGTACTAATTAAGTACGTACAGCTGTCAAATGAATGTTGTTGAGTAGAATTGCAATTTTACTACTATCTGTAATGAAGCTGAAACTGCAACGATAAATGAATACATCAATCAGTTTTCAACTGTTAGATCAATCGACAACCATTTGAAGTTAGATTTATCAGTTTGAGTATTTTTTTCAGGACAAAAAAAATCTCTAATTCCAGCTTCTTGAATGTAAATATTTATCTGTGACAGTAAACTGATTATCTCTGGGTTGAATACAAAACAAGATTTTATGAACGTCATCTTGGGTTTTTGGAAATAGTGATTGACATTTTTTTAGACCAACAACAAATCGATTCCGTGATAAATTAATCAGCAAATGAATAGACAATGAAATGATCATAAGTTGCAGCCCTAAATGGAGCTCAGGTAGCCTATAATAATGAACACAATGCAAGGTACTTTAAAACTCTCCACAGCATGTGAATAAATGTAACAAATTATTTTGCAGCTTAACATGCAGTTCACATATCCAACTCTGAATCTCCACATTTGGACATTTGAGATTTCTAAATAGTTTCAATAATGAAATTTACATTTACAGCCAAACGCACTTTACAATGATCGACACATGCTCATGTTGAATCATGCCCACCACAGGTGCGATGTCTTGCTTAACGGTCACCTGTTATAGCACGATAACTAATGCAGCATGTAAGCAGCATCTGCAGATATTCACAGGTAACTGTTGCATCGCCCCCAACAACACACACACACCACACCTTCATGTATCGTAATAACATAGGCTACTGTTCATCACCATACAGGCCCAAAGCTCTACAGCCATCTGAATATCCGAGGGACTACACACTTCACATGAAAACTTCCGTCAATGATTTTGTCAGAACAAACAGACTGTTAGCTCTAAGCCTAATAGAAGCTGAGCAGCCAGGCCATACATTGACCTCACTGACATCCCATGTTGGTTAACATGCGTCACCAAGCCTCAACATGTTGAGGAGCAGCTCACAGGAGCGCACGTTAAAACACAGCATTCATTCATATGTACACATTTCACCCGACTGCTTTAAGTTTAACGAATAGAAGGAAATGGGAAGGACAATGAGGAATAGGAGCGGAGGAAGCAGGAGACGAGGTGGCTACAACATCGGTAACACTGACAGACCCACACAGCGGGAGAATATTTGTTGCGGATAGAGCGGGTTACACTGAGCAAAACACTTTAGCCAGCGGACTTCCCCTCATTTATCCCCTCGGTTATCTGACTGCTTCAGTGCTGGCGAGAGAAGAGGAGAAACACGAGACAGAGCCATGTTGTTCGTACTTACACATCGGCCAGAGTGGAGAGAAGAACTTGCACTGAAAGACGCTGTGCTCTCCGACAATGCTTCAAGTGTGTAGTCAGATGTGTGTCCGTGTTGAGTGTGTTGCTCGTGCGTGCAGCAGCTGTGCGTGTGTGTGTCTCAATGAAGTCTCTGATGTAACGGGCTGATGTTTGTCTGTTCAGCGCGAGCTCGATGTTTCTCACTTGTTTTATTCTTTTATCAGCCTCACTGTCTCCTCGTGCATCCTGTCCGTTCCCTGTCGCGCACGCCACAATAACAATAGAAGGGAGACGTTGTGCACGTCGGTGTCTCGACATGCCGCAGCCAATAGGCGGTTAGGTCTCAAAGGGGCTGCCACTCTCTTCCAATCACACAGCGGTTCTCACGGCAGCGCTGCGAGCCACGGTCTGTCTGGTTCGTCTAGATTGACAGGTCCGCGAGACTGTTTTTTTAAGGTGGCGCCGCTGAGATTAGCGACCCTCCACCCCCAGCACACACACGCGCGCACTACATCTGTTGTTTAAGCAACACTTGCCTCTTCAATGGTCAGAGTTAACGTGCTTAAGTTAACTATTACTGATTGTTTTGTGGGCTGTTAGCCTGAATCAGTGTAAAAGACTTCACATAAAGGATACACAGCCTCATCAACACATCTGTGACAAAGCGTTATGCACAACTTCTGTCATCTATAGTGACACTTTGGTGTGAAATACACCTTCAAGAGGCTGAAGAGATCTCCTGAATAATTAGAAATACTGATACCCCAGTATTTGACATAGGTTTAACATATGCAGATACCATGGGTCTTCAAGGTTTGCACAAACTTGCGGAGTCCATTCAAGCTTGAGTGCACAGACACACACACGCACATTGTTTTTCCTTGAAATGTGAGGTCATGGTCCCCAGAGAGACCTTATTTTATGTCATTATTTCTTAATAATTTTCTAATGATTTCTCCAACTTGACAAATAAATTACTCTGTTTAGTAATACTTACACCTATAGGTAAAACCAAAATGATGTTCAATGTGTGCACATCAAATACAATTCAACATATGGGAAGGATTTATTTTAATAAAAAATATATGAAAAAAGACTAGGTATTTATTTGTGTTTAAAGGAATGAGTTCTTTAAGCAAGCGACTGAAAATCAACAACTGCTTTTATATGTAACTGACTTAACTAAAAGAATGTCCTTTGCCTGCATTTTCACTAAAATTAGCCCCCAAAAACTGAAACTTAAAGGATTGTAATGAAAACTGCTGAACACATTCAGCATTCATTTCTTTTATCACCAGACCCTGGACCTCACCACTTCCAAGGAGCTAAAAAAAAAAGTGACACCTAGATGTTGTGGGTTGCAATAAAAAATTACATCAGTATTTGGACAAGTGAGTGATTGCAGGAACAACTTAAGCATAAGCTCAAAATGAGATGAGAACATGACAAAATGTATATTTTATAAACACTCATAAAGAAGCAAGGAGTGTCATACAATACGTGAGAAATGCAAGCATTATCATGGTATCACTGATCATTCCATACAGCAAGTCTCATGTTCCTCATAATACTGTTGAGTTGTGTCTTCAGAGCTGTAAAGAGAATGCACAGACACCCATAAATAAAGCTCTGATCCACAGAGAGTTCAATGTCTCTGTACTTTTTAATTAAAGTAAAAATAAGACCCATCGAAACTCTTTGGGGTTGTTGCTCTGTCACTAGCTATATTGTGGTTTAAAGTGTTAAGACAGGTTTAAACCTGTGTTGGCTGGTTCAACGTTACATGATCACTGAAACTCTGTTGCTGTGTCCTCAGAAGATGAGGTTTAACCTGCAGTTATGGTTTAGTCTGAAGTTGCTGTGTCCTGTATAAATCAATCAAACTGTATAAATCAATCAAACTCGTGTAAGCCTGGCATAGAACTGGTTTAAACCAGGTTTAACTTGAACCTTCGGCAGTATCACATCACAGTATGCAATGTAATCTCATTTACAGGTATTGTCTAATGTATGACAACGTGGAAACATCTACAATGGGAAAAATTAAATATAGATACACAGATAATAATAACAATAATCCCATGGATGCATTACAGCTCTCTCAATACATCCAAGCTGAGGGTGCTATATGATGTTAAAGTTGTTGTTGAGCTGTTCAGACCTGCAGCTGTGTTTTAAACCTCCATAGGTTCTGCTTAGCTGGACCACTCTAAACCCCAGTTATGCTTGTCAGGTTGTAACTGACAGAATAACAGCTCCTTTAATTTCAACTTCATAGAGAGCTTTTCTGCTTAAATTTGTGAACAACCATTTTACAAAAACAGAGAGTAGAAGAAGGTATGAAGGCCGGCAGTCATTTTAAAGACAGTGCATTAAACAATGCATCCATCAGTGAAACAGGAATGTCTTATTTTGGTCCACAAGATTACTCAGGCTTAGTGTTGGCATCTGTCCTGCATAGTGAGTCACATTAGGGTTGAAGACGTTTTTTAACATTGAGCATGTGTAGAATTATTTATCCTGTCTGGAGAATTAATATAGACATTACTGAACAAATGCCCCTCAGAATTCAGTAACACTCATTCCACTTCACTCATGCTACCTTTCGGCGATTCGTTTTGTCATCTGGTGATAGCATAAAGCTGATTTGTTCATATATAGGATTAGACAATTTGTAGTAAGCTAATGCTGAGCAAATAGTGGCGTGAATTTTTATTATGAAACACCATCTGACAAAGTAGTGCAAGACATCAGCGGGTCATCAGACAAACAGCTAACTAAAAGTCAAAGGATGACTTGTCCTCCTCGTGTAAACGTTTTCTGTATTGATGTGTCTCTCCTGGCCACGACAGTTCACAGTGTTTGCTGTGCAAAGCAGGAGAAGGGGGCAGCTTAGGGTTTACTGGGGGAGCGGGAGGTGAATACTCCTGAGGCCTCCAGCATGGTCTTCCTTCGTGCCGTCTCCTTGGCCACATTGTGGTTGAGTCGCCTAAGACGTTCCTGGGGACGGAATATCAAGGTTACGTTGCTGCTTGTGTTGTTTAACCATCTGATAGCTTGTGCGTGTTTTTCTGTTTTTAAACTAGACCAGTTTGTAATTGTTGTGGGGGCACTAGTAGTTATTAGTTAGGCACTTTACTCAAGTATTTCCATTTTCTGAAGCGTTATACTTCCTCTCCACTACATTAATTTGATAACTATAGTTACATTTAAATTACTTAGTGTTATGAATTGTGACATGTTACCAACCAGACAGTGTTGTGGGCAGAACATTGTGTGAGAGGATGTTGCATGAGAAGCACATTTTTAATTTGCTTTATTTAATCTGCAATCTAACAAAGTGTTAGGGTTAGTCAGTGTACCCCTAATATTGATTATTGCAGATTTAAATATCTGAGAATAAGTTGCACACCAAAGGCGCTGACACTGACCTGAGCATTTTGCAGGATGTTGTTTACTAGAACTACTCTCCGTCTTGCATTCAGCAGCTTCTTTACATAAGGGTCCAGATCTAGAGTCACCTTCTGATGCTCATTTATCCTGCACAACTCTGTACAGAACAGTGCATTACAAGACACACAGATCAAATCAACAGTTAACAGCACAATGGACTTCATAATTCATTTATTATTAGGAAAGAACGGGAAAGAACATTTTAATAAAAAATAACAATTCACATGATTCATGTATGAAATAGAAGATTACCTGTGGCCAGGTTGTCGATATGTTCCCTTAATTCTACCTGGCTTTCTCTGCAAAGAATAAAAAAATTACAATAAGGACAGATGGCAAAAAGAATACACAACAACATATTACAGTTAAAGTGCAGTTAAAGTGCAAAACAGCTTTTGTGTTTATCGAACATTTAACACTTATCAGAATGACAGTCTTTCAGGTTCACACAACACACACATCACTCGGAGTAGCTGGAACATCGAGGAACAAGAGATGTATCAATACTTGAAACCATGTAAGGGCTTTAGGTTAATGAAACCTGTGGGAGAGCCGTCTTACATGTAGACAAGTAACACTCTCAATGTCGACCTACAGTGTACAGTCACGAGACAGTGTTATGGATTGCTGAAAGTAGCTAGCACAGTGGACAGCGCCGTGACATCAAATGACATCACGTTAAGATTCAAAAGGGTAACACATTACCTGACAGAGTGGACATGCAGATCGAGCTGCTGGATTGCTGGTTTCAGGAGGTCGACCAAGCCTTCGGCAATAGCATCTTTACTCGAGGAAGTCTCCACTACAGCTGCTGCAGCCATTTTAATAAACCGTCAACACAGCCGGACCGGATGTGACGTCAGTGTGCCGTTGAAGTCATAAGAACTTCTCCATTTTCTTCCCGAGAATAGTCAGTTTAGCTAGAAGCACCATTTTAGGGAAACGCGTCGCCAAGCCCTGTCTCTGGCATATTAGCATCATTCTGAAAACGACGCAACTCATACTTAAGTTGGCTCATTTCTCTTACAGCGCTTAATTACGAAACGAGCAAACAATAGGCTATTTTCCGGTAGACGAACACAAGGACAACCCACACGGACACACCGAGGTGGCTCTAGCTAGCTGCTAAAGCTATCTCTAGCTGGCCGACGCAACATTCACTGTAAGTAAACATTTCCGAAAAATATGATTATACTTTTCTGAAGCTTAGTAAATAATTAAACAAAAACAAGTACTTTGGGAGTTTACAGTGGGTCGCTGATGTAAGGACTGTTAAGGTTTGCTCAGCTAGGTTCCCTAGTTATTTGTGAAAAGAGTAACTAACGTTACACTGTATACTTGATATCAAGCTGACCTTAACTAAATACCTAACGTTAGTTTAATATGTACTCCCAACGGGCTCGGCTCAACCATGTGTCATTCAATGTAACCACAAAGCACTATCCAAATAAGCCGAGAGCGGAGGAAGATGGCTGAAATGGAGGCTCGGGGGATATAGGGGCCGGCAGCTGTTATGCATGTCACCTAACAAATTCCCATTTTGGCCTGTAAATAATTCTTGTTTGGAAATGTACATGAGCACTCCAAAGGGTATTAAAATCGTTGGCGTTGACCTTGACAAAAGTTTCTTCATTTATTGTTAGCCGTTAGTTGACCAGTGATTGCATATTTCTGTTATTTAGTCAATTAAACATTTTTTGGGGGCATCAGAAAATAGTTTGAGTACCAGGGTCTAGAAAGAATATTAAGTTATAGGGGTAGACCAATTGAATTGACCTTGTTTTATTTTCTGTCCCATCTATCCAGGAGCCTGCACCCGAAGTCTTTCAAAATGAGCACAGCCTCCTCGCAAAAAGTTGTCCTGAAAAGCACCACAAAGGTGTCCCTAAATGAGCGGTGAGGCGCCATGCACCCTGTCAGCAGTTAGACACCAGATGCAAGGGCCAGCCTTGGCTTTGAAGGTTCTAGTGCTCCCTACGGAAGGCCACTGTTGGGGACCGGACCTGACATGGATACAGTTCTGACTGTCCCCAGTGTGTGCTCTGCTCACTCAATATCGTTGGTCTTGTCAACGTTTGTTGATGCATCACTAGTGTTGAACGTGGTTATAACACTCACAAGAGGGGGCTCACCTGGACCTGATAACTTGTGTGAGCAGAGCACACATGTAGACAAGGGGAGAGGGTAGTGGTCAAACTTGGTAAGCCTTGGTTAGTCTATCCTTGACCAGACCACTGTCCTAAAAACGCCTTGGCACTCTGGCTCCCTGTTATGTACACAGTACAGTATACGCCTTTTTAAATGGGAGAGAAAGGCTTAAGTTAAAACAGGGAGATGGGGAACCAATTTATCCTCTCCGCCTCTCAGTTGTTCTCTCTCAAACCAATGGAAGTGAAGCACATGCTCCTTTTATCCTCCTGTCCTGTCATTGTCTCTATACTCTCTGCTCCAAGTCTATGAAAGACCAGACACCCAGTCCGAGCTTGGACGTGACAAAGGGCTCCGCTTCCCCCTCCCATCTCTCCTTCCCTTCCCGGAGTCACTCGGTGGTTTAACCACAAGTCACGGTCCATGCTGTAAGTGGCTGGGTGGCCAAGCACTCCTCATGTCCAAGGCCTCCTCTGCTGCAGCAAGATGACACCCCACCCATTCAGCTGGAGGCCTGTAAGTGGCAAATTGTGCTCTTCTTCTGGCACCTTCTCTCTGCTTCTGTCATTCATTCTCTTTGCACTCTGAGTTTCTTTTCTTTCTTAGTTTGCCTTTCTTCTTGTGCTTGTTTGAACACACGATGAATTCAACTTTAATTGTCACATGATTGAGAGAGAGAAAATGAGTGCCAACAAGTCAAACATAAGTCTTACATGACAAAAGAGCCACCACAGTCTATGTGGCTGCATCCATAATGAGAAATGACTTGATGTGGAACCCTGCTTCCTCCTCCTCCTCCTCCTCCTCCTCTGTATATCCCCTGTCCCCTTCTTTTACTTCCTCCTCTTTTTCCCTCCCACCTCTAAAGCTTCACTAACATGCTGAAGAACAAGCAGCCCACTGCGGTAAGCATTCGAGCCACCATGCAACAGCAGCATTTGGCCAGTGCCCGGAATCGCCGGCTGGCCCAGCAGATGGAGAACCGGCCCTCAGTACAAGCTGCTCTGAATCATAAACAGGTGAGGGCAAAGATCAGTTGAGTGACCAATGAGAGGCTTACACACCAGGCAATATGAGTCTTGCTGTGAATTACTGCAAACAGCATGGATCCACATTTTTGATCTTCACAATGAAATGACACAGTAATTTCAAAGGGAGCAGTTTCGGCACAAAGGCTCATATAACCCGTTTGATACCTACTTTGCATTGAAAGCTGCTGGTTAACATATTTAACTTCTAGCAGCTTAAGGCACAGTTATTTTTGTAAAAGTTAACTTTTCCATGATACTCTAAATGTAAAAAATATGATTTGAGATGCAACTATTGGTATGACTGCAGTGTTGGATGACATCGCATTGTGTTGCAGCAAAGTTGAACCTGGTGCAACTTCTTTGCTGAGCCCTTGAGTTGACACCATTGATGTGTTAGTTAAACTAGGCTAGGCTATCCCTGAGCACATGCACCCACCAACTGTAGGATGACGACAAGTCAGACGTGCCCAAATGGGTTTTCTTATTTTATTTTGTCATAATTGCAATAATAACTTGTACCAGAGCCTGAAGCAGCGCCTTGGGAAGAGCAACATCCAGGCCAGGTTGGGCCGGCCTGTCGGGGTTCTGATGCGCGGAGGACCAGCTGGAGGAAGAGGAGGAATGCGGGGAATGACCAGGGGGGGACTCAGAGGGCGAGCCAGAGGAGGTGCAATGAGAGGAGCTCTGTCCCTAAGAGGTTTGTGTCCACATCCTTACACAGTCTCCTCTTATTGCTGTGTATACATCTTTGACTCCTCTCCTCAGGTCTTAAGCCCTAATGCTTTGGAGAGGACGTGAGCCATCAAGCGTTCCACAAAATGAGTCCTTGCTTGGGAGATGTAATTTAAAGCAATGTCATTTAAATATGACTTGTGGCTCGGCTGCATCATCTGTCATTGTTTAGCCATCATTTATCAGTCAGATGTCACATTAATAATATCAAATGACATTAAGGAATGCAGTTAGAACAGTGTAGAGCAGATGGTTTGATCATCCTAAATAAGTAATGCAACATATGAATACAAAAGGAACACATGCTCCCACCATGGTTTTTATATTCCAGCTGTGTGGCAGAGGTGCTCAACAGACTTAGGCAAAGGATGCCCCTGTGTATCCTCGCTCGCAGGAAAGCGTCCTATTGCCCTGATGAATTTTTTTGGAATTGAGGCCTCCTTTGGTTCTGCATCTTCGGCAGGAGGACAGGGCACGAGGAGGCACAAGATGGAGACATGAGAAGAGCCGAGTGTCTTACCTGTGAATATGGCTTTGAGTCAGCGCTGGGGCAGGGCTCTAGTCTTGTGGCTGTAGATTTTTCATCCCGTTTAGTTTCTCCTGGGTTTGCGTTGAGTGACTGTTACTTTGTGTTGCACAGGGAAGCGAGTGTCTACAGGTGTCCCAATGCGAGGCCGTGGCTCAGCAGGCCGCCTGGCGATGCGTAGAGGAGGCCGCTTCCGTGGAGGAGCAGCTGGCAGAGGAAGTCCAATGTCCCGAGGAGCAGGACGAGGAGGGATAACCAGAGGTCAGGGGATGTTTTTTAATTTCTGTGTTG
>OZ023169.1:29394823-29419823 GCA_963678695.2 Diplodus puntazzo
CCACTTTGCCTTTCCTTGAAGTTTTCTGGACAGCTTGATAAACATTTGACCACCTGAAGACCTCTTGAACATCTCCTCCAGACAGGCTCTCAGATTCCTTTAACAGACATCTCTATGGCTCACTGATTAGACGTTCACTGATTCTCTTCCCTGCAAACGGCTCTCGACTAAGGGCATCTGCAACAACATTCTTTGGCCCGGGGACATATTTGATGTCAAACTCATAGGCAGCCAGCTTTGCCACCCAGCGTTGCTCACATGCATCTAATTTTGGTTTGGTGAGGATATGGGCAAGGGGGTTGTTGTCTGTCCAAGCGGTGAAAACATGACCTTTTAGCCAATGGCTGAATTTCTCACAGACAGCCCATTTCAGTGCCAGGAACTCTAACCGGTGAGCAGGGTAATTACTCTGAGCCTTGTTCAAGGTTTTACTAGCAAAGGCTATGGGACGAGCTCGTTCATCACCTGGAGTAACTTGGGATAGTACAGCACCTAAGCCATCAGATGAAGCATCGGTGGAGAGGACGAATGGCTTGGAGAAGTTGGGGTGAGCCAGTATGACGTTATTGAGCAGGGCATGTTTAAGGTTTTGTAGAGCTTCGTTACATTCAGGGGTCCAGTCTACAGCAGTCAGCTTTTTGTAAGTACCCACACGCTTATGACCTCTGCCTTTGTTTGTCTTGTTCTTCTTTGTTTCAGATGTCAACCCGAAGAGAGGCTTTGCCACAGTAGAGCAGTTTGGAATGAAGCGTTGGTACCACATGACTAAGCCCAGGAAGGACTTGATTTTCTTAGGGCATGGTGTTTGGCCATCCGGAAACATCAAGTCTGTCTTGGACACCTTAGTTATGGCTTCTACTTTGGCAGGGTCTGTTGACACACCACTGCTATCAATGACGTGGCCCAGGAAGTGGACTGAGCGGCGCAGCAGGTGGCACTTCTTGGGGGCCAGCTTCAGGTTGTGTGCACGCAACCGCTCAAAAACCAGCTCTAGCCTCTTTACAGCCTCCTCTTCATTAGGTGCAAAAACCAGCAAGTCATCGAGATAGCACAGCAAGCTCATGAAGTTTTGATCTCCGAAAATCATCATCATCATGCGCATGAAGCTTGCCGGACTGTTACACAATCCCTGAGGTAGCCTGTTATACTCATGAAGGCCAACAGGTGAGGAAAAGGCAGTGAACTTCTTGTGCTCTTCGTGAAGGGGAATGTTGTAGAACCCCGATGTGAGGTCCATTGTGCTGAACAGTGCATTACCTCCCAGAGCAGCAAGGCAGTCTGCCTGATGTGGAAGAGGGTGCGCGTCTTTTACTGTACGAGCATTGAGCCAGCGGAAGTCGGTGCAGATGCGCAGTTCTCCATTTCTCTTCCAGACTAAGACAAGTGGCGAAGCAAACTCACAACATGACTTTCTGATGATGCCCTTCTCTTCCATTTCATTCAGTGTCATGCGTAGCTTTTGGTAGTGAGCTGGCGGCACACGCCTGTAAGGGAGTTTGAATGGTCTCTCATCCACTAAATGGATTTTGTGAACAAAGTCCTTTACTTCACCGCAGTCTAGTCTGTGCTTTGAGAAGATGTCAGAATATTTCAAAGCAAGCTTGCACATCTCTTTTTTACAGCCATCTGACACCTCACAGGAATCAAGATCCAAGTCACTCAAGCCGCATTCTGTTAGGGCTTCAGGCGTGTCAGACAAATCTGAAGTCTGTTTAGCTGTAACATGTAGACTGTTAGACTTCAGATATGAACTGTCATTGAGCTGGAGTTCCTCAGCAGCTAGGCATGGATACACATCAGCCAACTTTGCATTTCTCTTGATTGTGATTGATTTATCTGTGGGGTTTATGACTTTCATAGGGACCCATCCATCGTCCCACAGGGGTTACCACTCTGCCAACAAGGACATTTCTTGGGATAGAACGAGAATGTGTAGGCTCAGCAACCACAGTGCAGCCTGGGGCCCCACGTGACTTCTCTGGGAGCTTTCCCCACACCAGTTGTTCATGTCCAGGCAAGAGTGTTACAGCACTGGTGAGTTTGACTGTGCCCACAATGTCAGGCTCATCTTCACCTTTCCACCGATGAACACCGGCAAGCATGGCAAGGAAGTCATCGTGCCCTCCAGTGTTAGGACCAGTCAGTTCAGAAATAATTTCCCAGTATTTGTCTGACTCCTTGAGTTTACGTGTCAGATACTTGATTACATTTGTCCCTATGATGAGCTCATCCACTTGACCAGGAACAACTAATGTGGGCACAGACACTGTACATCCATATACTTCAAGCTGCAGATCACAAACTCTCTTTGGACGGACTCTCTGTCCTCCACATCCAATTAGAACAATGTCTAAATCCTGCTCAACGTCACTGCTCAAAGTGCCCGCAGCAATGAGTTTTTCTTCCACAGCCTCACTCACAGAACATGCCATAGAACCTGTATCTAACATAGCAGTCACGGTAACACATCCACTAACAACTACAGGTGTGTAAAACAAACTATCACTGCCATTTAAATGCTGTGTGTTTTGGAGGATGACTGTCTTATGGCTGGGAAGACTCTCACAGACTGACTCATATACTGACTGTAAATCATCACTGAGGGAATTCTCACTAAGGTCCACATTGTCCCTCTCAAAATGTGGCTTGTTTAGTTTTCCTGATGGGGGGGAGAGGCAGGAATAGACTGGGCCACAGAGGACGACATGTTAGGGCACTGAAGTTTCATGTGGCCAGGCTGGTGACACAGGAAACGCAAGCGATGTAACTGACAGTGGGCGATGGTAGAGTGAGAATTGTCACTGCAGATACTGCAGCCTCTAGGCCCTGAAACCCTCCTTCTCTGGAATGAGTGACTGTGGCCTCGGGAGACAGCGGGCCTTGGAGAAGCAGACAGACTACTCAATACAGCACCAAGCATCTCAGCCATCTTATCCATACTGTTCTGTATTGTAGTCAATTCCACACTTTGCTGGGGCTGGCTCACATTCTGCTTGTGTGAATGCAACATAACTTCAGGCTCACTTCAGTGCTCACTACTGCAACAGCTTGTCTGGAGTGGCGTTCTGCTGCAGGTTTACTCTGTCTGGATTTCATCTCTCTGTGATATTCATCAATCCTTTCTTGGACCTCTTTAGCTGTCCAGCTGTCGGCTAGTTTGCTTTTAAATACAACTGACAGTGAAGGTTCGTTGCAGTGTCTCACAAACATCATAGCGACCTCTTTGTTGATATTCCCCATGCTCTTTCTTTGACGCTGGAGACACTCCTCAGCTATGTCAGCTGCTTTATTCAGACGGACCCAGTAATCAATGGGACTCTCATGAGCTCTGGGAAGTGTACTGTAAAAGTCGGCAAGAGGCATGCATGAGTAAGAAAGGTCACTAAAATGTTGTTTAAGGATGGTATAGATTACTGTTACTGGTTACTGTTCAACACTTATTGATGAGTCACTGCGTATGCCTATTCTCACTACATCTCTGGCTCTTCCCATTAGCTTGCCCATAATTTCATCAGGCTGATTTGGAATGTTAATATTCTTCTTTTTCAGATACATTGACATCAGATCAATCCATTCAAGCACAGAGCATTTGTCAGTTGCCTCACCACGGAAGATGGGGGGTTCTTTAACATCTGACTTAAGGGCCATAGTGAGCTGTGTGAGATCTACTGTAGTGCCACAAGCTTGTGCACATTTGCCTTCTTTGCTCTGGCTGTTCATTGTTTCATTGTCTGACAGTAGCCTTGCTGTGACTGAATCTCCTATTTGTTTCCCTAGTTCTGTGATTAAAACGCTCAAATGTTTCAGTGTGGCATCTGTTTCACTGGGCTGGGGATGAATTGGGGAAGACATATAAGGAGTCTGGGCATCCTGGCCAACCAACAAACTAGCCCCACACTCATGAGTGTTAACAGGAATCCCCCTGCCATAACCTGGAGAACCCATATAACTTAGCAAAGGTGGTGATCTAGCGGATAGCATTGTTCCTCTGCCAAAACTCACTCTAGGATGTGTGTTCATGTTCATTAGTTCTGTGTTATCAAGTTGTATATCAGTCTCTTCTGCCATGTCTACTCAAATATGTCACAAATCAAATTTTTTTTTTAACCAAAGATTTACCAAAATGCACAGAACAATGTGCTGTATCAAGACAAAACAATTATTTTCTATTTGTTAATCACAATAGTTGATAAAAGACATTCAATGCAACTTTCACAAAGAAAAGTAATAATAATATAGCAGGATTTTCAAATCACTGTTAAATGTGTGACACAGACAACTTGTATAGTCACCAACAAATTTTAACAGTAAAACGCTGGGATGGCTGTGTTAATTCTTTGATCCACAAATCACTGCGTTGCCAGTGAAACCTGAATGTCCATGTGGAGTCTGACTGTAACCCACGTCAGATTAGCGGTAGGCTGATCTTCTGCAGTCACGAAGTCACGGCACCCTGTAACCCTCTTGCTCGGTTCTCATCAGTCGAGACACCCCACATGCTATCAGGTTCACGGGATTTATTCTGATTGCAGAAAAACTGATGACAGAAAAACAGCTGGTGTTACTGACGGTGACGGACACAACAAGTACAGCTCCTGCCCCACACACACACAGTGGACAGACATAGAAGGGGACGAGCGGACGCTTTACCGTTTCTAGGTAACCACCAGCTGTCAAAATAAATAACATCCGGTAAAAAAAGGCCTCACATTAAAATAAAATAAAAGCCAGCAGCACAATAACTTGCTGACCAATATATATATATATATATATATATATATATATATATATATATATATATATACATATATATATATATATATATATATATATATATATATATATATACACATATATATGACCAATGTGGTTCCCAACCTGTGAACTCCTTAAAGCAAAACAATGTTTATGACTCCATCATTTGCCAATGTCGACAGGTGAAGAGGGACATATTTTTCCTTTATTTCGATAATTTCAGTGACCTTTAAGCATAAGGAAAAAACAGAATTTGTGTGTATTAAATTATTCATCCACTTACTGTCTTGGATTTAAGGAAATCTAGTGTCCTGGGGGTTCCTGGAAATCTGCGATACGTTACAGAACCATCTCGCCCTTCTCGGATCCATAAGGCAACGAGTCACAACTTCAGACTGACACAGATGATTAACCTTGCCTCAAGTGCAGAATGAGCTTGTCTACTCATTGTCTGAGTTGAGTCTGTGTGTTTCACTGCGACTGAACTTTTCAAGTATTACTGTAAATGTAGGTTTCAGACACCAGTGTGGCACTGTTCCCTAAATCACCTGGTTTCATGGGTTTTGGTCCCTCACATGACCGCAATATCATTGTTACAACTGATAGTACTGACCCTGATATCTGCTGACAAAGTGGCGAAGACGCAATGCTGTACACCATCCACAGAGAGCGGGGTAGCCGCAGGGCCTTGAGGCAGGTTTATGCAGCCATGTTTAGAGGCTCAGTAAGTGTTGTCTCTAGGCATGTAAATGCATTTATTTTTTCATTTCAGATTAATTTGAGGGACGGAATAGGCAAAGTACGCTAGGAGGCGTGGAGAGCATAGATCGGGTTAAATTACCCTTCATAATGAAACAGATTTCATCCACAAACCGGATATGTGTTTATAATAGATTATTAATTCAGTTTGAGGAAAGCAAGAAAAGAATTGGTTTAAAGTTCCGCCTCTTTTCACAATTCCTCTCTAACAAAAATATTGCATGATCCGTATAAACGTATACGAAAATTAACTAAGACACTTAGAGTCAGACTGACACCTAGTTACATCCACTGGGCAATGCCTAATAGTCCAGGCAAAGTAGAGTTTTACAACAGACTAATTGTAAAAGTATTTTTTGCAGCTTGGATTATTTGTCCAGAACAACATACTCAAAGTCCTAAGAAATCCTAATTGAGGAAATATGTTAAATTCTCATCAATCTGAGATGTGTGCCAATAAGGCCAGGCAACAATACACCCCAATGGGGCTATTTTTTTCCTTTACTCCTATCAAAATGAAACTTTACACAATGAAAGTACCCATGAAAAGTCACATTTTTTGTATTACAAGTTTCTTTGAAAATGAATGTTGATATGCAAATGAGCTATACACTAATCAAATATGCCCAAAATACACCCAAAAGTAACTTTTTTTGTATTACAAGTTTCTTTTGAAATTAATTTGAATATGCACATGAGCTCCACACTTATTGAATATGTCCTAATTTGCATAGGCAGAAACACCATTCATATGTATGACAAATACATCGGCCCAATCTTCATCTAATCATCCTACTGCCAATGGGTGATGGCAATGCTGCTTTTAGAGTGGCCTCTATCTTGAAAACTGCCTGGCTTGGTAGTACCTGCCAGGGGTGTAACCCCCACCAGTATAGTCTTCAGGGTCACGAAGGAACACAAGCCTCCCCACCATGACAAGGTAGCAACAACAGGGGAGGGTTTTTTTGGTGTTTTTTATTTTATTTATTCTTTTTAGTTTTTCTTTTTAAAATTCTCTGTGGCTCTTGTTTCTGGCACCCCCTATATCAGTTCCTGGTTTGTTCTTGCTTAGTTCTTCCCCTCTGGGTCATATTCTATTTAACTGTGAGTTTGTGCAGTTCTTACCATGACATTCTCCGCAAATGGCAGTGCAAGGGAGTCCATGTTTTTTGCATGTGCATCTCTTTGTGCTGCAGTCTTTCTTGCAACTGCAGCGGACTACATCTAGCATTTCTGGTGGTGCCGCAGGCTGATCGGTCATTATTGGCATAAATCTCCCGTCCAAAACATGCCATCCCCAGTCTTTTGGGTCCATACGTTCACTTCCCCCTCTCCAATCCATCATTTGGTAAAAGACACGAAGACTATGGAACTTTGCAGCTTTTGATGTTGGAGGGAGAGTCTGAGGTTCCACTGGAGATGAGTTCTGAGTTACTTTATCACAGAATCGCCTTATCTCAGCATATCCAGTGATTCATCTTTTTCGCCCCCATACAGTGATACTAGAGCTTTTTCACCTGCTGCAATGATGATGCCTTTTTCCACATCTTCCTGTGACTGGCTGAATACCTTAGCTTGTTCGAGAAAGCTAGTGTCATTCTTTACTTTTTTCAGTGCCATTCCCTTTTCCTATGCCAAATAGACGAGACGTAGAATCACAGCTTTAAAATGGCATGGATAAAGACGAGATTGTCACACACCTTGGGACCCAGTAACTCCTTCGTCTGCTTTATGCACCATATCCATCTAGTTTTTGTTGCTTTCTTTGGTTCTGGTACAAGAAACAGCTCCTGTGCATTCAGATCAACATGATGCAACAAGAGTACTAACAAGTCTGTGTCATCACCCACTAAGAGTGTGTCTTTTGTATTGGCAGAGGCAATGGCAGTTTGGTCAAAGAGCACATCTGCATCGTGCTTTGCATGGTCTGTGATACACCCAGCCCTCGTTACTAATGACTAAGACGGCTATTCTCACTTTCTTCTGATGTTATCTGTAGGGGAATGTAATTAGGTAAGGCTTGTTCGCAAAAAAAACCCCAAAAATTAGAAAGCAACTTGAGGCAAGATTGTGCAATCAATTCTTAACGTCAATATAAGTCTTTTTGTGGCAAGTGACCCAGGTAAGTGTGGCAAGTGACTTCAAATTTATTGTGTTTATGCATAGGCTAACTTACTGAATGGATATGAATGTGTTAGTTATTTGGCCCCTGTTTTTTGTACTTGTGACTTTATGGCTTCTTGGCCATAAGTCAATTAGGCCTAGTTTTGAGCTCATTTGCATATTTAAAATAGATTTTTCCAAGAAACTTCTAATAAAAAATGTTTTACTTTTCATGTAGACTTTCATTGTATAACGTTTTATTTTGACAGGAGTAAAGGAAAAAAATAGCCCCATGTATTGTAGTCTGGCCTTACTGGCACACATCTTGGATTGATGAGAATTAAACATATTTCCTCAACTAGGATTTCTTAGGACTTTTAGTATGTTGTTCTGGACACCTCATAGAAATGATCTATGTTGAAAAAAAATCTTTTACAATTAGTTCTATTTTTGGCTCCAAAATGAGTTACTTTGCCTGGACTATAACGGATTTTGCGCTCAGCTAGTAACTTTTCTGTACGTTCATGGAATTTCCGAGTTTGCCTTGAACGCAGAACTAAGTGTCAAAAAGCAGTTTCAACTGACGTAACACACCCTATAAATGACTTTGCGGCACGCAACAACTGTCTTTTCAGACGTTTGTCTGTGCTGAGGTAGACGGGACGGAGAACACTCACAGCGGGTAACTATAAATTTTATGGATTACCGGAATCCCAGCCCACATGACACAGAGCCGCACATCCGACCACAGTGGACGTATATATGTCATTTATTAGCCATTTGAATCGTGCCTTCCTCACATTTTTGGATCCCACGTTGCTCTCATCAAGCATGGAATCTAGCTGCTATCTAGCTTAATGCTAAAATGGCTAGCGGTTTCACTTGCGTCTATTGTGAATTACTAAGCAGCTAACCAAATTAACGACGGTATTTGAAGGCCTTGAGCTGACTATCGTAACAGAGACGAAAGGATGATGACTGGTCTGCTCAGGGACAAGGCTCACGCCAGGATATTTAAGCAAAACGCAACAGGAAAATCAGAGGTGGGGTTAACAGCAACCAAACCCACTGCGTCACCTTCAGGTTAGGTGGACTAGCTCCTCCAGATCCAGACACTTTGCATGCCGGCTTACACCATTAAACCGAGTCATGTTAACGAAATGTGTTTCAGACACTTTTGTAGTTCTGACGAGTCAAAAGTCCTCGAGTGACAACCAACAGCGCGGGAAGAGTAGGCCTCATCGTCAGTCGAAACATCAGTCCTGACAACGTTTTGTCCAGTCTGTTAACACTTCTAGGCAATTGAGAATCAATTTTGAATCTATAGCAGGAATTACTCTTAAATGACAGGTTGATTCGAGTTCAGCACCTATACAACAGCGAATTGACACGCACCCGATACAGCGCCCACAGGCCCACCTCCTGGGGCGGCTGTGGCTCAGTGGGTAGAGCAGATCGTCTAGTTAGGGTTAGGAATGTCCCCCTAGTTGCATGTCGAAGTGTCCTTGAGCAAGATACTGAACCCCAAATTGCTCCTGATGAGCAGTTGGCGCCTTGCATGGCAGCCTCTGTCATCAGTGTATGAATGTGTGTGTGAGTGTGGCATGTATTGTACAGCGCTTTGAGCTGTCAGACTGGAAAAGCGCTATTAAAAAATGCAAACCATTTACCATTTCCAGACTGATGCTGGTCAGAAGTAAATGAAATTGGGTGCAGTTTCTAATTGTCATGAATCTGAACCCCTCACACAGAGGGGGAGTGCATTGAATTGGCACTCAAAGTAGGGTGACCATATTCTGAATCCCCAAAAAGAGGACACTACTACGCGGCAAAATTTTGAGGGTTTTTCGGGTCAGGTCGAGTGTTTTTTACTTGCTTCCAAGTCAGTTAAACGCATATTCTGAATTCCCAAAAAGACACTTAACCAGGCCTCTTGGAGATACTGACGAATACACAAAGTTGCGTTTATGAACAATATATTCATTTATCTAGGCCTTTGTTTGCCACGGACACATACTTTGGTCATACTCTACTGTTTTGTGTATATATTGTTTATAGTATATTTTGCATGTTTTGTTTTGTTGTATATATTGTTTATTGCACACTGTGCATTGTGTGTATATATATATACACTATGTATATATTGCCTTCTATTTATGTTATGTACAAATTGTATTATTTGTAGACTCACTACTGCTGTAACAAAATAATTTCCCAGTCTGGGATCATTAAAGTAGTTCTATTTATCATACGTCCCAGCTTTGCAGACAGTACACTCTGCTTCCTATTTTTCACGACCCTGGCGAAAACACAGGTACTTTTTCCGCATTTCGTCTGTAAAAGTGCATTTGCGTTTCGGCATTTCTCCCTTTTCTTTCGCTCACCAGCAGACAGCGCATGCGTGCGTCGCGTCAGTGGCTTTGCTTAGAACTGAGCGGAGGGGCAGAGTAGCAGAGAGCTCTGATGCGCTGCACTGTTTTATAAACTCCGCCTCTCAGAGTGTGTTTCCAAATGAACCATTTAACGTGTATGGTAAATACAATGGTCTGTGATGCGAAGATAAAGTGCACGCTACACAAACTCAAAACCGCAGACATTTGAGGGATTTTATAAAGTCCCCCCGGACAGGCCGGACAGCCCCCCAAAAGAGGACTTGTCCGGGTAAAAGAGGACGTATGGTCACCCTAACTCAAAGAGCAGTGTGAATGGAGCTTGTGTGTGGAGGACATGTTGCGGTTATTCTCTTCTTGCACCACAGGGCCACCCTGCTAATTGAGTGGGATTGTCCTGCACAGTGGGCTCATCCCAGGACAGCGGTGGCTAGAGAACATCAGGTTTTGCTTTCACCTCTGAACTGTTGGTTGCTGAATGGTGACAATGAGGCCTGGTACATACACCCCTTCGTATGTTGGTTTAGAGGGTTAGCCTGAAAATGTATAGCACCCAACTGGGTTACAAGAGAAACAGAAAAACAAGCCTTTTCATCATGATAACCCCCCTCTTTTTTCAGGATTTCCCCTTATTGCTGACTTTAATGGGGAGAAACTATCCTATGGTCTGTGCAGCAGCTCTGAGACATGAGGTCAGTATTTGGTGTTATGTGTAGTC
This sequence comes from Diplodus puntazzo, assembly GCA_963678695.2. NCBI lineage: Eukaryota > Metazoa > Chordata > Actinopteri > Spariformes > Sparidae > Diplodus > Diplodus puntazzo. The sequence continues at coordinate 29,405,549 of OZ023169.1, forward strand.
CTTTGAAGAAACAACCCTTTGGTCCTAGCATTGCTTCAATGTAACTGGCAATAGCTTTTTCGTTCCTATTCAGCCAAAATAATTTCATTATCGCGCAAAGACTCTGGTGTTCTCTTGTCTGCTACTTCAGAGTAGTCATCAGTACCATCTTTAGTTTCCACCTGCTGTCTCAGGTCCCGTACATCACCTCATGTCCTTCTGATGAGACTCTGGACATGTTTCTGTCAAGTAGGCATTCTCCATGTTGGCCTGTTCTATTTAAATGCAGGTTATTTATGGTTTTGTGTTGTCACACGCTTGACCAATCACATGTGACAGTACTGCGATCCACCTGAAATTTCCTGGGATTGGCAATTGGTATCATCACTTGATCAGAGCCCAGATTTAGTTCCATGTGGATCCACAGTACATTTTATGTGGAAGAGGCTACAGTCCGTGCTGTCCTTGTTTGTTGGCCCAGTGTGAGCTCAGGTCCTGTCAGGTGGGCTATAGAGTTCATACAGTGCCCAGAGCAATTATTCTCTTGCAACCCACTGCTGTAAACAATGCAGCAGTGTTACTTATGAGAACTGACAGTTAACTTTGGCAAGTTAATGTTTAATGGCAGTGCATTAAAACTATCCTGTCTGTGGCAGGTGCCGGAGAGGATTTCAGGCCAGCTGGGTGAGTTCTATTACAGAATATATTCATTGGTGATAAAGTGTTATGATGATTGGCTAAATATGTTCAACTGCTCTGAAGTGTGAGTGACAGCTGCCTCTCTGAACTTGATGCTGCGCCACTAACTGAAGATGCTAATGCTTCTGGAAATGCATTCTCATCTTTTATTCTGCCCCCTGTAGGTTTCTTTACTGTCCTGACCTTCAGCACTGATCCAACATGATGCAAGTACCCCCCCACCTACACTGGAAAACACAAAAGATTGATGCTGTAAATTGACAGAGGTGGTACTGGGAGGAAAATGAACATGTTGCGTTTAAGATCTGTGGGATGTCTTGCACATCCCACAGATCTGATCAGATAGTGGATGCAGTGTTTCTACATGTGCTGTGCTAGACCTGTGCAATATTACGATGTATATCATAGTGCGATATAAAAATGTTTACCATAGGATATAACCCTGTTTATCATAACTTAACTAACGTTAACGTATACTACGGTTGTAATTTAATACGCCTTGCAAAGCACAACTCAACGTTGGAATGACCGTTGGATATCCAAATTTTGAGCTCAAAACAGGTTTATTCAGGGGTGCAAACTTCTCACCTTTCGGCGAAATTCGCCATTTTGGATCCCAAATGGGTCATTTGTGTGATTCGCATAAATCCGCAATATAAACATTTTGGGGGGGCGGCGAGGCAATGCACCTGTCTCTTTAAGGCACGTGCACCTTATCTGGATGAAAACAAGTGGGTGAAACAACGGCTTTGAGGCGCTCGTTTTTCCTCACAGACATCTCCTGGAAGAGACTCCACGTTAAGCCATGTTACTTGGCTCGTAATCGCCAGCGGGAAGACGACGGAGTCGGCCCCGGGCTATCGGTTCAGTATCGGTTAGTAGGCTACTGCCTCTGAGACTTGCCGGTAGCATGGATGTAGCCTACTAGCCCCTGGTCGCTGCTCTTTCTGTATGTCTCCTAAAACAAACGTCGGCGCGAATTTCATAACAAGCGATATCTGGATAAACTGACCACAGACTGGGGATTTAACGGTGACTTTCTCACATGAAAAAATATTAAACCTTTTAATCAGCTAGCGGACTTTATGCCTAGTTGTGATGCTGGCCGTGTGTTTTGAACGTTATTTCAAACTATGTGTGTTTGCTTGAACATCTTTTAAATACATATTGCCGCTTAGTATGTTTTATGTAGCCTCTGGCATTTTTAAGCGTCGTGTGTTATTGGACAGAAAGACATTTACATCAATAAATACGTGTTTTACAAGGAACCAATCAGTCTGTATTAAATTTTATTTAGTTTGAAGGCACAGCATTATTAATGCCGTGCCTTCAAACTTGCCTTCAAACTTGCCTTCAAACGTGCCTTCAAACTTCAATTTGCAAGGTTCATCTGATGGACATCTGGGGACAGATTCACTAAGGTTTGCACAGCTTTTGCTCATGCTAAACCTGCATAAGCTGAGCAATCTGCCCCTATGTTTGTCTTTGAAGATCCTCTTCACGTGTTCCAAAACCAAACACAGAGAGACAGATTGTGCAGGTTTAACACAAGCAGAAGCATGCCCCTGGACCCCCTAGGTGGTTGGTATCTTGTCACCTTTTTTACCACTGATGAGTTTGCACCCCTGTTATTGTATGAAAGCGAAAGTAACTCCAGCAACGCTACTGCTTTATGGGAGCATTTTTACGTCACCCACAAGGACCCGTTTACGGCACTGGTCGCTTGGGAGTAAACGAAGGCAAAGTAGCATGGCGGAGACAGAGGAGAGGGCAATGGAAGACAAAAATAACATTGCATTACAGATGCAGAACCCCTAGAAGATTTGTGCCGAAAAGGGGGAACCGGAATTCCATCATTTGGGTTTAAAAAGTCAGACACCGACCAGACAACGGTAATCTGCAAAACATGCAGCCAACAAGTTGTTACTAGCAACTCGAACACGTCAAATCTTTTCTACCACTTAAAGAGATGGCAGATTTCCACCAGGCAACAATTTTCCAGGGGAAATGGACCCTGCAGTGGATGACAAGCGGTAGTTCTCAATGATGGCACTGTGTGGTATCTGCAGCCAGTTGCTCATCAGCTGGTTTGTTCAAAAGTCAGTGCTAGACAAACTCAACATTGACACCGTTGGTCTCCAATGCTGCCTGTGCCTGGAGTCCTGGTATATTTGTTGAAACACATGCCTCATTAGAAAACCATGTTAAAGTGAAACTCTGTCCAAAATGCACCCTAGGCTTTTTTTGTCCGTGTATGAGTCAAACCTTCATGTAAAAGCATAATTACGACAAAAGAGGCAGTTTTAAGATTGACCGTATTTTCGTTTTTGGCTCAAACTCATTTTTCAATGTGAGTGTATGGGGCACTTTTACGCTAGCATCAAAATTGCCATTTTTAAAACGCTAAGAAGGCTCGACGCAACATGAAACTTTGCTCGTAGTATCACCAGGGTCTCTACACATGAGCATTGAGAACATTGTTTGCGTACAGAGTTAACTAAACATTTTGAACAACTCACGTTCGCAGTAGCTTCTTCTAGCTGTCATCATGGCAGCCCAGCTGTACTCGGGGATCAACCCGTCTGGGTAGAGTGTATGTGGTTCAGTTGTGTAGAGACCCTGGTGATACTACGAGCAAAGTTTTAGGGGTGTGATTCTTACGGATAAATCTGGAAATCCGGCTTTTTCGATCTGAAAATGAGGCTCTCATAAATCATGCAAATCTGTTTTTTTTTTTTTTTTTTGTGGGGGGGGGGGGTGGTGTTGTGCAAGGCACAGGTCAGGTATTGGTAAACATAATGACAGGCCACCGCTGTCAATGTTTACTCCACAAGTGGTCCATTCATTTGTCATGACGGAACTTCATTCAAAGCAGAGCTCCAACAAAGAGCCTGCAATTGTTGCGGAAGGTTATCTGATGTGTCAGTGTTTCCCCTATATGCATTCTGCTGCTGGATTTTCAGCGCCGCCGCCTCAAAAAGACATTTCTGTAGGTTTAATATCACGGGCGAATGCCGAATTTAAGTTGCGCACAGTGAAAGCACTACACCCCAGGTTATCTTAATCGATTTATTATTGTCATTACTGCTATTTGTATAATTTCTACATGTCACAGTTTAAGTTGAGTGACTGAAATCCTTGTCATCCTATTCAAAGGCTGCAACAGGCGACTCATCGAACCAGGGTGAAGTTAGTTTCAGGTTGGATATTCGGCGGATATTCACTCGGGTCCAGCCGCGACTTTTACTGAGGTTCTCCCAGTGTTGGAAGCAGGAGGACGGTTAGCTCACCTTCCAGAGCCTTGCGCTGAATTGCTGGAAACTGATTTAGGGACCGTCAGTAAATAACTTGGCATAAATATATCAATACAAAATAATTGCTTTTTTTCAATAGCTTCCATGTCATGTTTCCCAGTGACTCCAGTCCAGCTGCAGATTGTATTAGTAAACTGGAGAAATGAGACATTGTACTTGGCCCTATGGTACTTTAGTACTTCCTCTATTTTATATGAATATTAATATGCAAAAAAATTTTCTCAATAACATCCAAGTCATGTGGCCCACTGACTTCTGAAACAGATTCTGTTTCCATAAAACAATCTATAAAAAAATAATAATGGTAAAGACATAAACATATTTTCAAGCAGCAATATCAACTTCTACACCATTTTGTCTTATGTCTTAGATTCTGATTCTTAAATTCTGAAAAATTTTATTTGTTTTTTTTAATCTCACTAGTAGTCACCATTTAAAGGGTTATTTTTCAAAATTTTTCTTACGGGGGGCATGCCCCCCCCCCCCCCCCAAAGTGTTGCTAGGTTACCGACTCAAAGCACTGCTGCTCTGGGGAAACACTGTTCTAAGAATTTTGAACGTGTGGGCGAACTATGTCTTAGTTGAAGCCGACAACGTGACAAAATGTAAAGAGACATCGTGGAGCTGTATATTTTCCTGCTTTGTCCTTTGCCAATCACACCTATGAAGTTTCGTGTTGTGTCAAGCCTTCTTGGTGTTTTTTAAAATAGAGATTTTGATGCTAGCGTAAAAGTGCCCCATGCACTCCCATTGAAAATGAGTTTGAGCCGAAAATGAAAATACAGTCAATCTTAAAAGTGCCTCTTTTGTCGTAATTGTGCTTTTACACGAAGGTTTGACTCGTATACATTCACAAAAAAAAGCCTAGGTTGCATTTTGGCGAGAGTTTCACTTTAATTGTCTCTGTAACAAAGCAGTATCATTTAACCTGGGTTCTTATTTGCTTTAGTGTTTGAGTGAGGGTGCACTGGTCAAGGTCATTTGTTTTTTGTTTTAATAGGAAAAAGATTAAACTGGGATGATGCCAAGTACTGTATTGGGGTGCCTTTAGTCTAAAATCAGACTGGGGGTCATTAATTTTTACAGGGTAATGATGCTGTAATTACTAATTTTTCTCAAAGCAGTAACAGAACTAATGCATACAATGAGAAATGCCTGTTTGTGTGACTAAATATAAAATTATTTATATGAAGGTAGTGGGTTTCACTGCTGCTTTTTATGCTTCTGGTCCTCTGTGAACAGATTTTCACTCCTGTGGTCTTCTCCAGGTTTCTGCTGCAGCAGAGAATGGCGTCCTTATCACAAGCTCCAGCAACGAAGGTGAGTGTTAAAAGTAGTGAGAAGTGCCCAGGGCTATCCTTCTAACTGTTATAACCTTTTTAACTCTTGTGAACTTGAGTGGCGATAAGCAGGTTTGTCTTTTTACAATGCCAGTATCTTTTCAATGACTGCATGTACTCAATGACTAAGGTGTTCACAACTGCCTACTAGCTAAGCCAGTAGCTATTAGCTACAGTCAGCCAAACAATAGCATGGTGTTACACCGTTCCTGTTCGGCTCCCGGATCGTGGTCGGGAAGCACAGGGGTGATTTCCTCCAGGGCTGAAGTTTTTTGTTTACTTTCGGGGGGGGGGGGGGACCCCCTTTCAAATGTTAAGCTGGTCGGGAAATGATACCAGGGAGCTTTGCTGTATCGTGAGGAGCCGTCGCCTTTATTCACAGCCAAACTGCAGACTATATTGTTCACTTTATTGCTGTCTCTACTACTGCTACTCCTTTGGCTTTTCCTTCCTCTCCCATTCATTCACTGTATGCACGCTCCCTCACTGTTGCTCGCCCACTCTCACTTTACACACACCTCATGCACCGCCCTATTCCTGAAAGGGGCTGCACCACGGTCAACAGCAGATGCAGGAGACCCATGGACAGAACTTGAAGCCCCTCTTTCACTGAAGTTGCCCGTGTGGAAGTATTTTGGATTTCCAGTGAGTTATGTTGACAACATTTTGCGTTGTCGACAAAGAAGTTTACAAACTGTTTTTTAACTTTAACGTTTTTAAATTGGACAATGTAGTGTGGTACATGGGAACAAAGGTCATATTATATTGCATAAACGTCTGGTCTAAAAATTGCAAAGTAACCTATGCTTTAATAAAGGAAAAATCGAGAATCGAACCGTGATCTTAGAATAAAAAATGTAATCAAATTGAGGATTTGGAGAATCATGACACCCCTATCAATTACAGCACTGTGTGGTATCTGCAGCCAGTTGTTCATCATCTGGTTTGTTCAAAACGAAGTGCTAGACAAACTCAACATTGGCACCGTTGGTCTCCATGCTGCCTGTGCTTGGAGTCCTGGTATATTTGTTGAAACACACTCCTCTTAGCATCAGTCTACATGGGTCTGGCCGTGGGACTGACATTTTTTTTTTTTTTTTTTTCGTCACACAGCTACTGACTCTGAGCAGCTTGTAAAGATCAAGTTGCAAACGCCGTACAAACTAGAACATGAAGCTGGTGTCTTGGGCTGTTTTATTTATTTATTTTTTTTTTGGCACTATTAGTTTGAGAAGCTGGAGCCCTTCCAAATGGTTCTGATTAGTGGCTCACTTGTAAACTGCATGGGGTCATAGTCAGCCACCCTTTTATTTTTAAAATGTTATTTCTCCTTCAGGTTTCCTCCGCAGCAGAGATGGCCCACTTATCTCCGACTCCGACAGAGATTCAATGATGGTAAGTGAACTGAAAGTAGTTGACGGTAGTTGGTGTTGAGGCCTATCCCGACAGACCTTTAACAGTAGGGTCATGTCGTTGGAAATGCCTCAGACAGTAAATCTGTAGTTTTGCTTTACCCACACGTTCACTGCTATGAGCCTTGTGGGATATAACTGCAGAACACGAGCAGTGTAGTGACATCTGTCACCATGTGGAGGTCAGTGTTTGATAAATGGGAATGTAATATCAGCCACAGGACCCCTGCTGTAGCATGAATAGTAATTTTATTTTTTGAAGAAATTGCCAGACAAACCCTGAGTTTTTTTTTTTTAAATCAATCCAAATTTCTTTAGGAAAACTAGTCTAGTAAAAGATCGATTTTTATTTCTTAACATGCAGATCAATGATGCAAAAATGCAATGTGTCTACAGTATAAAGTCTGAACTTATTTACAGTTCCAGTCTTATCTTGAAACTGTTTTTACACTTGATTGAAGAAAACATGAATTGGAAAGATGCTAAACCTGAGCTTTTGCAAAGATCAAGGGAAAAATGTATGATTTCGATCAAGTGAGATGAGTGAATGAGTTGGGATTTAATTAACTTTTTTTTCAGAATCCTGAGCCATCCTGGAGAAACAAAAGGAGTGTCTGCAGCCTTTCATTGTAAGTAACGTCTGTTCGACTGAAGTGGTGTGGGGGTTTGGTCATATACCAAGGCTTCCAGGATTCTCCGTTCCTGACTTGCTGTGGAATTGACCAGAAAACAAAAACCATCCCAGTGGACTTCTGCAGCAACCTGCTGAGAAGATCTGCTGAGAACATGACGTGTTTCTGATTTTCTTTTGTTTTTATGTGAGACAAATTGGTAGATCGAACTAACCTTTAATGTAACAGCTGACGTCCTGTTCCTCTTTTTCAGAAGTGGCAGATGGATGGCAGCCCTCGGTGACGGCTCAGAGCACAGCTGTCAGCGCTTGGATCTGCAGTCACACTCTGGAATAAAATGAATCACTGCTACTTTCAACAAAACTTGTTGAAGGTGACTTAACTGTCTGTATACCTGTCTGCCTCATGTGCTGTGTTCACTGTGGCAACACAGTTCCTTGTAAATGGACAATAAATCTACCTGAATCAGATGTCTTGTCTTCCTACAGTGTAATCAAATGATCAGTAACTTTTAAATCACTTGTCATGAAAATTAAGTTTCCCCTTAATGGCATGTTGAACAGACTTGGGCTTGTTTTATACATCTGTACAAACAAGCCCAAGGAATCTTCCTGCTGCAGCAGTGTCTAAAAGGGTTTAAAGGGGAATTGTGGCAGTTCAATATTTCTTGTGTCTACCTGCTTTTGCTGCCCTCAGTAAGCTGCTGTAAAACTGGCATTTATTCTTTCCAAGGCCGGCTTGACTCGAGGGGGTCCTATATCCCTGCTGCTTAACGCAAGTCATGTTAATAGATCTTTGGACAGGATGGATGTGGAACAGGTTGGTATTACTCAGGAAGTATTGTCAGCATTTTAGTGGAAAGACTTTACATTACAGCTCCCTTATTAGATGTACCCTTAAGATTATGGCATGTCCAAAGACTAACAGGAGCTGCATAATTCTTCCACTAGAGGCCACTATAAACACAAAGGCATGGGCCCCTGTTGAGTTCAGGTCTCTGCCTTTTAATGGAAAGGTCTTGTAACTGGCTTCTGACTGAACAACACAATGTTTCCCTCATGCTTAAGTCATTTTGAATCTGAGATGTGAGTATTTCTCTTAGGTCCATGCATGTTCCTGTGGAGCCAACAGGTATGTTGTGTGCCTATTCTAGCACCCACCTCTTAGTCTGTACATCCCAGCAAATTGATCTCACTCATTTAAGCACATCACTCAGTGCGTGTGTATGTCTTTCATTTGTGGTTGGTTTGTGTTCATTTGGTGCCTTGTTATCCTTTTGCAGTTTTCCCCAGTTGTGTGTTGGTCTTTATTTCCTGTGTTGGCTTCTGTGTATTACAGTGTGTGTGATCGTGATCGATCCTCAAACATCAGGGTATTTGAGATATGAGTATTCCTTTTAAAGGTTTTTACGATGGAAAGTTATAGGCAATGGCCGTCGTAGCTTTCGTGATGCCCTGGGCGAACCTCAACTCCAGCACACCCCCCCCCCCCAGACAAAAAAAAAATCTTACAAAAGTAATTGTTGGAAATTTGGAACAACACACAGTAACAGCTATAATATATACAATCATAAATACAAATTAAAGCTGCAAGCGATGAACGGGCTGTCGCAGTCCACGAGTGTCGGGGCATGCTGCTGTCGATGCATGCTGCCGCCGGGCTCGTCAACGCGACATCTTACGTTGAGGGCGTTTTTCCTATGATTTGGTGGGTGGCTCCTCCTGCCGGTAATAAACAATGTATGCTGAAATCAGAAGAACTCCCTGCAATCTACATAACGAACAAATAATGAGAGGAGAACAGTGTTGCCTACTACTTCTACTGCAAATTGCCAGAATCCACCGCGACCGGGCAACAAGAACCAATCAGAGCCAGGATGGTGTCTGATGGACTGTCTAACAGCTGTTGATCATTGCGCACGCACACGCTGCGGACAGCTCCCGCCCCATCCTCCTCAGCTCCGCTCGGTCAAGCTCATATCTACGAGAGCGGCTTCTGTAGCTCAGAGAAAGTAATGGCGGAGCAACAACCATCAGCGAGGAAACAACTACCGATACCTCCGTTACCAACAACAGCATACACGAGTAAAAAGAGGAAACCAGAAGAAAAAAAGCACAAAAGAAAGAATTAGACAGAGCCCGGGATAAAACCAGAGTAAACATCGGAGTGGCTTTACAGAGGTTGAGGGAGCTCCGTGATCTGGAAGGATTCAAAACCGACGCAGAGCTGGCGACTTTTCTGCTTGACAGGTAATTATCCCTGCTTGACTTACATAATGTTTAATTTGATTTTCGGCTGGGCTAAAAAGCTAATTGTTACCGTAACTTAGTGCATGTGATGTTATTGTGATATTGCAGTCGGGCTAACGTTAGCTTGTTTCCGATGCTAATGCTATCGTTACTGGTTGGCGTTGTGTTATTAGAAAGTAGACAATATCTCTATGAGTGACCTGGCAGTCTTACCGGTTTTGTATTTGTCCTCATGATTATGTGTAACGTTTCTGTGCTCTCACAGCTGAACTAGGTGTAAAAGTAAAGCCAACTCTGATTAATAGACTAGCCTGCATTTCTAAGTTCAAACTCCTATGTTCCTGTTGTTGTTCTGCTTTAGGAAATGTGGATTGGCCTTCTGCACCATGTCACAGGAGAGCATGAATGGTCCCTCGGTGCCTGTCAACATGGTCCCTTGGAGGAAGACAAAGAGAAGGAGTGGATAGGGAAGATGTCTGCTGCCCATGAAGTTTAGTCTGAAATCATTCTCAGTGAACGCTGGCTGAAGGAGGTTCACAAGTACTTGCATTTCAGGTATGATTATGCAGTTTAATTTCCCTTTTGTGTCGCTTTTCAAAGATTATTCAGTGTTTTTATTTGTACATGTACACTTAGAGTTCAGTTCAGAAAGAAATAATAATAGTAATAACAATTATTATAATCTGATATTTCCCACTGAATTTGTCGGTCAACTACATCCTGATGTATGCCAGCAAGCTTTTCAGTGTCAGCCCTCCAGTCTATGAAGCCTGAATCTTACTGGCTGGCCTGGACTACAACCACCATGTCCACAGACCAGCCAAGAGAAGACCTGATGGCTCCATAGAGTATGTTATAAGCGTAATAAATGTTATTAAGTCTATCTTCATTTCTCACCATCTCGGCCACTATGGTCTGTAGAATGTTCAGAAACCTGGATAAGATTTTTACATGCGACATGTGTCCTGGTTTCTCAAAACCGGGATAACATTTTTACATGTGCAAAACATAACCAGGATTCTCCAAAAACACGATCATAATCAGGATGCTAGTTAGCTGTTATTATTAAGACTGTGGCCAGTTGTGTTCAAGCTGTCACAGCTAGATACTGCCTACCTGATGGTTACCGAAAACTATAAAAGGCACAATTATGTATTTAAAAACAAGTCAGGCCTCATCTGGCAAGGCCAAACTCAAAATTTCACACTAGAACAACCAAGGCACCATTTTGACAGTTTCAAATTTTCAATGTAATAACTGAAATAAAACCTATGTAACTATAGACTGTTCTCTCTTCTGACTCTTCCTAAATGTGTGTATATATTACATCCAGTTCTTTATTCTCTTTACACAGGTCAGAGATTGCCACAGACAGAGGCATGCTGTTGCACTTTGAAGAATAAAGAATCTTCCAGCAAAAATAAAAGTTTGTTGACTTTGACTGACTTACTCTTCATACAACCTACATTGTTATATTACTTTGAAAAATAAAGCTTGACAATATTTAAAGAGTTATCACTTGTTTTTGACAAGCATATTTGCTTTTGAGACATGCATGCCTAGACCCAGACACCGTGATTCCAATTTCTTATACTGAAGGTTAGTTTTTTAAACTATTCTGAAGGATATTTCAATAAAATAAGGTAAAGTGCTATGTTTTTACATTTATGCAACTAGAAACAAATCCCTTTTAGAAAGAAGCTTTATTAGATAAATAATGAAATCACAAATTTTGATTTGTAAAATTTGAACAATATAAAAAAAGAGAAATCTATGTACAGTATTGCACAACACTCAAAAATGCAAATACACATCTCAGGCTGTTGGTTGCAGCATTTCCTCTACAACTGTGGGCCTTTCCCTGCATCTTTGGGCTGGAGTTGGACAGGAGGTGCTGTTGGAGCAGCAGCAGTGGCTGGGGACATCACAGATGAGGCTGGGGTCCCGTGTCAAAGTTTGCTCGATATGTGGCGTGCCTGATGTACGTCCAAGCGTTGAATTTGCTCCTAGTACTTACAAGACAAAGTATATATTAGTAAAACAACTATTACCTGAGTTTGTTTGTGTTTAGAAACGGACTCTTACTACTGAGACAACTTACATGTTCAAATGCAATCCTCTGCAATCTCACATGTTCGACTCGAGCAGTGTCATCTGTATGGAGGTCATCGGGTGTTTGTCCAACATGACGCCCTCTGCCCCGGTGTCCCCGGTCCCAGCCTCGGCCTGATCCACGGCTCCCTCGTCTACCCGTGGTCGTAGAAGCAGCTGCTGGGGTGTAGTCTTCATCTGAGCCCAGTATCTCAGTCTATAAAACTCTAACCATATCAATAAATAAAAATGTCACACGTTTTGCAAAGCGACAAATGTAAATAAGCTTCTAATTTACTGGTGTGACTGACGTGCTAAGCTAAATACTACACTTTCCGAACGTTATTTTTATCACAAAATTAGACTTTATTGCTAAATAAACATGTAATGAATTTAGGAACAAATTTCTAGGTAAGGTATAGCCATGTGAAAGTCACTGTAAAGCGTTTATATCTAGCTGTGTGGAGTGTAGCTCATGTTAATACCGATTCATGTGTGTTGTTTACCTGGGCTCGTCAGTCACGCGCAGGTCGCGTGCACGCCAGCCTTCTCTCGGGGAGGGACTTTGGAGGCAGGGCAGGAGAGCAGTGCAGAGGGAGGGGGAGGGATCTGAAAGTTGTACTTGTTCAAATTTAATGCCAAGTCCTCTCTCTCCTCCAAGTTACTAACTTCACCTTTAAGTCCTCACAATCTAAATGTAGGTGCAGTGCAAGCAAAGTGCAGCTAACTGCTACTGAGCTAACTCAAACTCACACAACATATTTCCATGTAAAATAACACAAACTGCAATAGTGATCAAATGATCCATAACTACAAGCAGAAACCACTTACATTTCCTCAAGAACGCACATATCATTACAGAAACAGAAAGTCCATGCAGCTTCACAGGATCTGCTCACTGACTGGTCTGCTGCATTTCAGTATGACTGAGCATGGCCTGACTTGTTCACTGCTAGTCGACTTTGCACCAGTAGAGGGTGCTGTTGCACCTTTACCTGTAGAGCTTTCTTATAGTTTCTGTGGCTGCATATATGCTGGAGCAGTAGGAGAGGCAAAGTAGAAAATGTTCCCATAAGAATGAGTGGAAAACGGCCTCCCAAACTCCTGCCATTTTTGGAAAAAAATGTAGTGGTTATCGCCACAATATTTTTTTCTAGCTGCTCTCCACTCTAGCGATGATGTCACGCACTCTAGCTCATGCAATACACACCCATTATAAAATCAGAAGATGGCCTAAAAATCCTTAAAACTAAAACTGTGATGATTTCAAAATGGTAAAAGATTTTAAAACGCTGAATACATGCCCAATAGTTTGAGGTCTTCTGACTCTTTAAAAGGTGTAATGGTGTCTCTAGCTCAAATCATGAGGGAAAAGGAGAGGTGAAAAGTCAAATTTTTTTGAAGAGGATTTGAAGATTTCCCCATTTACTTTCCATTCACAATAATTAGACTGCGACTAGAGCGCCACCTATTGGCCGATTTGCACTAAATTTTACACAGACTATCATCAGGCCACGGAACACAATTATCAACATTTATGTGATAATCAGACAGTACTTTGTAAAGATATGCAAGATTGTCTGTTTTCAACAAAATATGCAGGAGTTTGTTGTTTTATATTTTGGGTGTTTTATGGACTATCAAAATTCTTTTGATAACTTATTGTCTGGAAAATGGCGCCACCTGCTGGTCATTTTTGGTGTGTGAGTCACAGGGGCCATTCTAGACCACCCCTATGAATTTCATTTCCATAAGCGTTATCGTGTGGGCACAGTGCCAAATATAAAATTAAACTGGCACCACAGCGCCATCTAGTGTCGGATTGGTAAACCCTTCATAAGCTCTCCTCTGGAGGGCACTGACAATAACTATCCAAAGTTTCGTGTCAATTCGATGAACAGATGTGGAGATATAAAATAGTTCAATTTAAAGAGCACCACCTTGTGGTCATCGCCTGAAATTTTGCACAGGGCCTGAGGGTCTCATTGGGAAGTCGTAATGTGAGTTTCATGCCATTAAACCATACCAATCTGGAGATATGCAACACTTCCTGTTTTGAACCAAATCTGCAGGAAGTTGTTATTTAATAACTTGAGTATTGTTTGGCCTATCAAAATTCTTTTAGTAACTTTTTGTCAGGAGGGTCCACAGATGATGTGTGCCAAGTTTCATGCAAATCAGTCAATCAATCAATCAATCAATCTTTATTTGTATGGCGCTTTTCATACAGAGGAGTAACTCAAAGTGCCTTACAGAAATTAAAGACAACAGAAAAGAGAACCAGCAAATAAAATCAAGAGAAGAAAATTAAAAGAACCCAACCCTCCCACCCCCACAGACATGCACAGAGAGATACACAAATACATACACACACAAACACACACTCACACATACGCACGCAGACACACAGACACGCACACTCACACTCACACTCACACATACACTGGCTGTCACTGGAGAGACATGGCTGGGCAGTGAGACCTGAGGCGTGGAGGAAGCTACCTTTGGGGGGGGGCCAACCACACTGAGAGCGATCCTGGTCCAAGCCGCAGGGAGCGC